>PVHY01007673.1:0-65960 GCA_004024945.1 Uropsilus gracilis | reverse complement strand
GCAGGCTCTCATTGCCCGGGGTACCACAGACTCAAGCAATCCCCAGCCTCAGCTTCCCAGGTAGCTGGGATTACAGGCGCGTGCCACCATGCCCAGCTATTTTTTTGGAACTAGGTTTCGCTACGGGCCCCAGGCAGGAACCGTGATCCCTAGCCCCGGCCGCTTCATAGGCTGAAGCTTACAGGCACGAGCCACCGTGCCCGGCTAGGGGTACCTATATCTTTGTGAGTTAGTGTTTTTGTTTCCTTCAAATAACCAGAAGTGGAATTGTTCATATGGTCATTCTATTTTTGGAGAACTTCCATATTGTTTTCCACAGTGGTTCCACCGAGTCACGTTCCCACCAGAAGTGCACAAGGGTTGCCTTTTCTCCATATCCTTGCCAACAATACTTGTTATCACTTACCTTTTTGATAATAGCCCTTCTAACTAAAGTGATTTCTGTTTTTGATTTGCAGGATCTACTGATTAGTGATGATGAACATCTTTTTGTACCTGTTAGTCATCTGCTTATCTTGGAAAAGTCTCTTCAGAATATATGCCAATCAAATTTTTGTCACTGATTTGTATGAGTTATTTATATATTTTGGAAATTAATCAGATATCAGCTCTACGATTTGCAAATATTTTCTCCCATTTGGTAGGTTGCCTTTTCATTTCATTGATAATTTCCTTTGCTGTGTGGAAGCTTTTGATATAATTTGATGTAGTTCCGCTGGTTTATTTTTCTTTCAATGCCAAGTAGAAAAAATTATCTCAAGACCAATGGCCAGTCGTTTACTTAGAACTTCTTAACTAGGCTGTTACTGGGGAAGGACATGAAAGAGTTAGCCAAGGAGAGGAACTTAACTTTTAATTGGACACATAGGTACCCATTTATGCAGCTATATTTTGTTAATATATTTAATTTTAATTACTAATTACTACTAAAAACATTACCTTCCAGTTCTTTGGTTTCTCTGGTCTTTTCCCTGCACCTCTCTCCTACAAAGACTCAATTTTCTGCTTGCAGATTCTTGATGGATTCAAGCTCATGTCAGAGTAAATTTAGTTCAGAAGGTTGCTATTCTCTTACTCTGCATTTATCCTTTTTATGAGCACAGTCAGCAACCTAGAAGCTCATTCCCACCAACCAGTCCTTGACCCTGCTCTGCCAGGTGGCAGGTCGACCTTCCTGTTGGTACATGACTTTGCGACTCCCCAAACTGCAATCGGGCCATCTGTCAGAAAATTTATGACAAAAAATTGATCCCTGCTGCTTTTTTGTTGGTTCTTTCCTTTTTTAAAAGAAACAGCAATAACATATACATTAACTTTGTGCATCTTTGTTTACAGTGACATTAAGTCTATTTCCGCTACTATGAAACTATCATCCTCTTACAGGACATTTTTATCTTTAATAAAGTGAGAGGGCCAGTTGCAGAAGAGATGTGTTGTACATGTGAGAGAGATATATATCTGACAGAAGCCTCATCTAAAATGTATAAAGCACTCATAAAAATCAATAAGAAATAGATAACCTGGTGGGGCCAAGAACTTGGACGCTTCACAAAAGATTCACTTCAAACAGCCAATAAACCTGTGAAAAGGTGTTCGACCTCATTAGTAATCAGGAAAAGGCAACATTTAACCACAAAGAGAAACCGCTACATATCCTCTAGTGACAACATTAAAATGATTAAAAATATCAATATGAAAGGGAACTCTTGCACACAGCTGACGGGAGCCCGAAATGGCAGGCTTGCTTTGGAAGAGTTTCACATTATTTAGTAAAAGTTACACAGAGCCTATCATTCGGCAATTTCCTTCTCAGGAACATGCCTAAAAGAAGTGCCTGCAAATTGCAAAGGAGATGCACACAGGATTGGATACAGTACTTTCATTGTAATAAACTAGAAACAGCCAAAATCTGTATCAACATTAGGATGTATAAATACATTTGGGTATAATCATATAGTAAAATATTATACAGCCTTGGTATAAATGAACTACAACAGCATATTACATGCTGAACAAATCTCACAGACATGTTGAGGGGAACTCAAAACAAACTGCATGATTACATTTTTATGAAGTTCAAAATCAGAAAGATGAAACTACTGTGCTTAAGAATGCCTACCTACATACATAGTAAAAATTAAGAAAAACTAAACATTTACCATTTAAATCAAGCAATTATCTTTGCTCAGTAGAAAAGATTTATCAATAAGAAATTGGTCTCAAGAAACCAGACCAGAGGGTTTCTGGGTTGCCATTCTATTTTTTGAACAGATTGATTTTCACAGACTCATTAAGCTGTATGTGTGTCATGTGCTGGCTGTACTTTCACAATAAAAAAAAAAGAACAGGTATAAAAAAGAGGGCAGGTAACAAAGTCCCTCTTTTCTCTCCTCATTGGTCTTTTTGTGATATACCTGGAAGTGTGAGGCAGCTGTAGGCAGAGCCGCATCCTGGGGAGAACGGAATACATTGAAGAATCTGTTTGGATCTGTTTTTTAAATAATTTTAATAGACTCATTCCTTGGCTCTTTAAAGTGGTTCCTGCAGTAATTCACATTATTCTTCTTCAGGTTTACAACTTTCAACCAAGAACCCTTTGGGCTTGTCAAATTAAGGGTTCTAGCCAATGCAAGTTATTTTCCTTAAATGGGAGCAAGACAAGCTTTTGAAAATCTGAGACAAGGTCTTGAAAATCATGTATTCCTATTTTGTGAGAGGCCCTTGCTTTTCTAACCTTTTAAGAAGAAAATAAAATCAACTAGTCAATTGTCTTCCATATAACACACCCATTAGAACTTGTTTGAAAAGAGGCAGTACCTCAGTTCTAGCTAAGCAGTTTCATGTGGATGCTGTCTTTATTCACTCACATTTCACAAGAGACTTTAAACTTAAGACCCCAATTTTCAAAAAAACAGATGATTCTGGGGTCCAAACAGCTCCTTATGGCCAACTTAAATAACCTGAAAGGTGATCTAAATGACTTGTCTCTCTGAACATTGGCCAGAAGTCAGTTCCCAATATACATATTCATAGGAACCCCAGTAAGTAGTCCCAGTGCTACAGGGCTACACTTCAAGCACAGGTGATTAGCTTTCTCTGCTCTCTCTCTTAGCTTTGCTTGTTCATCTTTGTGCATGCATTAAACTGAAAATGGTTGGTCCAAAAGAAACACATCATCCTAGAGAACATTCCGTTTTTTCGAATGTTGCTTAAACTTGGCTTTCAAAAATGCCTATTTAGTAAAAGTCAATGCAAAACCTTTTTTTCTTGCTAACAAGGATGCATATTTCACACTCAAAGAAATTATTCACTATAGTCACAAGAAAACAATTCCCTATCTGTCCAGTGTTTTAAAAGATCTCAAAAATTCGAAGTCCAGCATACCCCAGAGCTTTTCTCGGGTAAGGCAGAAAATTGTCAGTTTTTGAGGCTTTAGATAATCTATGTATCAATATTTAGGCTCCTCATTAATATAGCAAGGAATCACAATAAAGCCCAATGTAGTTGTCGCTCCGGAAAATCTATGGGTCTGTGCTGCATTATGTAACCACACCGATTTATGTAACAGACCCAATCTGCACATGAATGGAAATTTTTAAACAATTGACTTGGGTTTTGTTCTGGGGACTATCAGCTTTTAATTGGATGACCATGCTCAAGAATTCCAGATTTGTCCCCCAAAATACAGTATTCTAATAGCCTTTTGACTTTATTTACAGATGTTTTGCTTGAATTTCTGGATTTTTTTTTTTTTGAAAATCACATCTAGGACATGGAATTCTTCCCTTGAATTGTCCAAATAACCCTCCTTAACCTATTCTCCTAGCATGGGCTGTTATTTTTTTCTTTTCACTATGCCTTGCCGTTATAATTATCATTGGCATATTATCTTGTATATTATAAAGACTAAAAGGATAAAAGCCACCAGAAACTGCCCAACCTGCTATTTGAAGGAACTAAGAGCAATTCTCACCTAGAAAGTCTGAACTGTCAAACTGACAGATCCTAGCACTCAGGTGACCACACAGTTGTCACTCTAATTCAAAAGGCAGCAAGGCGCACCTGGGATGCTCAGGGAGCACTGCTGTTATTCCCAGAACTCCGGTTACAGAATGCCTAGCAATATATTTGAACATTGGCAGCCATGGCACTTAGCAATACAGACATTAATCAAGGGCACTATCATTTTCCTCCCACACCTACCTTGGAATAATATAGTGGGGGAAAAAAAAGTCAAGGGGGGGGTAGGGTAAATGAGTTCCTCTACTCAGATCATTCATCAGTTTACAATAAATAGAATTAAAGAATTCAAAGTGTACTTAAGGGCAATATATCAGGAGGGGGGTTAACACTTCAGTCCACGATACATTTTCAGTGGCGTCTTTGTAGAAAAATCAGTGCTGCCGTGTTTAATTCATGGAAAGCAGGCAGCTTGCAGCAGCAACGACAATGTTTTCAAGACAACACCTAAGAATTATGTACAGGAACAGTGTTGGGTCCAAGTCATGGTTACTTAAGCAATCAAGAGAAACAATTTTCCTGGAGATGACTTTTTGATCTAAAACCTGAATCGCAGGGGTTTTAGAACAAATGTCTGCTATATGCGAGTTATGCACTTTTAAAATTCCTTAGTGTAAAGGACAGCCAGGTGTGGAGGCCACTAAAACCTGTACCTGCTTTACCACACACCCCCCCAAGTTGTCGCTTTCCCAAAGTGAAATCCAATTTGCTAAAAGCTGCCTTATATCCAAAGTCTAAATGAGAGGCAAAAAACACCAACAAAGATGATCAACATTCAGGATTTCGATTTCTGAAGAATCTTAGATAACATAATCAAGTAAATTGAGAAAAAGCTTTAATTTTTCCTTGAAAGTATCAGGATACACTACTAAGATTAACAAAAACTACTATTTGTTTCAAGTCTTGGAGCCACTTGTATTTGCAACTCTATTTCCTTTCTTTGACTGCATGAACTACAATCCTTTTGCAAGGTTTTCAAATGGATTTCCCTAAAAATATCCAAAGCGAGGTTATAATACCATTTTCTTTGAAAAAGAAAAAAAACTTCTATTGTTGGCATTTAAACATGTATGAATGAAAACTGGAACTTCAAAGCAAAGGTCATGAGCTTGCTATATAAAAAACAACATGAAGGGGCGAATATTTTAAGCCTCTGTGTAGAAAACGAATTGGAGAATTTGGAAGGCAGAAAAATTCCACATGCAAGACAGACATCCAAAATGGCTCAACATAATTTATTTTTTTTATGTTAAAATGTACAGAGTTCTTTTGAAAGTACTTGCTAGAAAGGGGGAAAAAAGGTGGTATTACATACAAGGAGAGGAAGGGAGACCAACTGGCCCAGGAGCGCATGACATGGAGAAATACAAAGGCATCTAGGCACCCCTTCCCCTTAGCTTACAAGTCACCATGAACAAAGTACAAAGAGGTTACAAAACAGGAAAAGCAAATATAAACAGACAGGAATAGACTTAGCTTCATTTTGTACATGCGGCTTTTAGAGGCATCTGGAGCTCTATTCACACACTCTAGAGATCTCTTTAAAGAGAATTTTTATCTTTCTTAAAATAGTTTTTAATATTCTACAACAAAGATAAAAAATTTTAAAGATGGAATGAAATGAAAAAGCTCTTATTTTAAAAGGCATCAAAGTCACTAACAGTGAATTTTTAAATTTCTTTTTTAGAAGATTACCCAAGTTATCTTGCTAAAAATACATTTTTTTTTAAAACAGAAGTGAAAAAATGACAGGTACCAATATTACTGTGTTGGATAATTTCTTTATAATATAGAAAAGAACATTTTCTCTACAATAGTTCTACAGTCACAAAAAGGCTTGTGGAAAAGGGAGCTGCCCGATTGAAAATTTTTTTTAAGAAAGAAACAAAACCAAACACAACCGCAAATCAACAGAAATTGAATTCACGGCCCTCATTTCAACAGCTTCTCCTTCTGCCTTGTCCCACCCTCCTCCCAATATACCTCCCTCCCGACCCACCCCATCCCCACCCCAACCAGGAAGCAATGACATAGCTGAAGATGTAGGGAGGGGGCAGCACAGTGCACTTTCTACATAGATGACTGGGAACCGGAGTAGTATATACAGAGAAACTGGGTCCTACATAGCCTTGCACATGCTAAGAATTGAGAGCGGCAAGATGTGGAATTCTGCCTTTTCTATCTAACACATTTAATTGAGAAAGTCAATTAAAGTGTATTTAAAAAACCAACAAACCTGTGCATTTGAAAATTTTAATGCCTAATTTGTACTTCAAAAATTTATCTATATAAAATGTACAAATAAAGGAGAGAATTTAATGCTTACAGGTATTTCTTTAAGCAGTACTTCCCCCTTTTGGATATTTGACTGCACATACTAAGTGGTATAATAGTTTCCATCTCCTAATGATGGAAAATTATATATATATATACATATATATATGTGTGTGCACGTGTATGTGTGTGTATATATATGTATATATATATATATGTGTGTGTGTGTGTGTATACAAAATTTACCTATCCCTGGAGTAATAGGAAGAGAATGGGCAAATTGGCTGCACAAGAGAAAAGAGAATGGAATTGGGAGCAACATAGGAGCCTGCTAAAATCCTGCTATCCAGATTTGCCCTACTATGCTGGTGGTTGGTTTATCCCTCTTCTCCTTAGCCACTCATAGGAGAGGGGCTGGTGCACTCTGATTCACAGGGGGTGATCTCAGGATCTCAAAAGACAAATGAAAACTAGAGGTATGTATCATTTACGTAGCTATAAAACTCACACCATGATCTCTCTTACAACACACATTCTGCGTCATCTCTTCCAACATAAAATAACCAGTGTCAAAGGTTTGTCAGGTATTTTTCAAATCACTGAAATGTACAGTCATTCACCACCACTTTATGTAAGGATGTAAGAGGCTAATCAACGGGGATTGCTGTTTGAGTTTAATCGGAGTCAAAGGCTCAAGAATCAAGACCCTTAGCATCTCAAAGTACATACTAAAAGCAAGAGGCTGTGTGGAATATGTGCATTATGGCTGATTCACCAGGTGGTAAAATACGAGGTCAATTTTTTCTTGATTGTTAACTGACCATCTATATTCCTCCAAGGCTGGATTAGGAATGCAAACAGCTTTCCTTTGAGATTCTGCTGTTAACTGAGACTTACAGTATTTTTGTGTCTCTGAGTGCTGAATGGGAACAGTTAAAAAAATAATTATATTACACTTGATTTAAGAAAACAAACATTTCAATGAAGTCCATCTATAAAGAAACATTCTTGGGGAAAGGTTTCAAGAGGTGTGTTTGTGTGTCTGTGTCTGTATGTGTGCATGTGTGTAGGGAGTGGAGGGGATTTTAAAAGGAGAAGCATTTTCCTGCCTCACTTTATTAATAATAATAATAATAATATTAACAATAATAATAAGTTTAAGGAGCTTGGGTTGTTCTCCATGACCCCATCCGAGTCTCCCATAAGTGCCTCCTGCTGGAATGAAGTAGGAAATGAAAGGTTGGGTTTGGAGGAAAGGGTCTGGTTAACCCTCGAGATGTATATATAACATTTAAAAATGACAACATTGGGAGCTGCAAACAGTGAGGGGAAACATACATCTTAAAATAAAATGAAGGTAATTTACTTTTACATGAATTCTGTCCATGTGGTGTGTAAAGAAAGTAAGGCTCTTTTTAATTATGAAAAGATTTTTGTGCATGTTTCCCCTATCCCCAAATCCATTTTCAGATGCGTTCTATTGTAAAATGTTCAAGATTGTGAAGAAAACCAAAACCCAGAACAAAATGAACCCAAAAAAAGAGAAGACCAGGTTTTCTAAAAAATAAAATAAACCAAAGAAAAATTCCTCTAAATCTACAGCAATATTTTAACTGGAAAAAAGGTCCATTTTTCTCTGGTTTGTCAGTATAAAAGGTTCCTTTATTTATATATATTTAAGTTTTTAATTGCAAGTTCATCTTGCTCATCTTCTCATGTAAGGTCCATTGAGTGACTGCTTGGGCACACCAGCAGCATTCATGTAGCTGTGATGGGAGGGGCCAGTATACATCATGTTTCCATGAGGATTTGGCTGCATAGGCTGCTGGGTATAGGCCTGGCTCCCCATCATCCCCATCTGCATCTGCATAGGATACTGTGCTGTCTGGTTCATGTAGGCAGGGTTACTATGGTAACTGCTGTTCATCATGGGCTGTGTCATTCGATAGCTGTTCATGGCATTCAAGGTGTTCATATTCATGGAATTGACATTATAGGCAGGGGTTGGCATTAAATTAACCCCCATGTTCATGCCACGCTGAACAGCTAATGCACGAGGGCCAGCCTGCATGGCAACCGCTGGTGGGCTGCGGCCATACAGCTGCTGCTGGTGAGCAGCTGCAGAGGGCAGTGGTGCTGATTTAGAGCGGATGGAAATGTGCCCCTTGACTGGCATTTGCCCTTGCAACCTCTGAGTGTGAGGAATACCAATATTAGTAGCAGACATGTTGCACTGTAGCAGAGGTGATGTGAGGTTCATGGTGGTGGATGCCAAGTTTGGGGGTGGCGTCATGGTGGCTTGTGCTTGAGGGGTCCCAGCTAATGGATGAGATGGAGCTAGCTGAGCCAGTCCTGTATTAGACAAAGAAACACTGGTTGCATAGGAAGTCACAGCAGGAGAATGGCTATAAGGCATGGCATGAGGGTCCATTATGGTGTTAGTCAGCTGCTGCAACTTGGCTAAACTGAAAGTGGCTGATGGTTGAGAATAGCTGCCGGCACCAAAATCCCCTGGAATCCTCTCATAGATACTTATGTTCCCCGTGCTCCCAGACTCTGGTATCTCCATGATCATAGGCGCTGGAGTGAAACTGTTATTCATACTACACTGTGAGAGGGAGGGCTGCTGCTGGGGTGGAGGTGGAGGCTGTGGCTGCTGGGGCTGAGGTGGTGGCTGCTGTTGTTGTTGCTGTTGTTGCTGTTGCTGCGGCTGCTGTGGCTGCTGTTGCTGCTGCTGTTGCTGCTGGGGGGGTGGAGGCTGTGGTGCTGGTTGCTGCTGCTGTTGCTGCTGTTGCTGCTGCTGCTGCTGCTGCTGTGGTGGTGGTGGTGGCTGCTGCTGGTTACTGGGAGGCCTCTCAACCACACAACTCTGAGGTGACTTGATGTTGCAGTTGGAAGCAGGCTGGACACTGCTCTGCTGCATCATGCTGCAGCTGTTGCCCATGTTTGCCATTTGCTGAGTGACAACACAACTGTTCTGGGTGAGACTGCTGGAGGATGACAACCCACCATAGGAGCAGCTGCTCTGGGAAGAGTTATTTCCACAAATGCTGCCGCCCATCGTGGAATCATAACTGCTAGGGTTCTCATAGTTTTCTGTGGTGCTCTCAATGCTGCCCAGATCACTGAAGCCACTGTCCACCACCTGCTGAGAGTGGTCTGATACGGAAGGCACATCCATCATGGGGCTGGTCTCCATGTTCTGCATAGAGGGTGCGGACAGGGATCCTTGTTCCGGGCTGATCTGGGTATAACCACTTTCAAGGGCAGGCACGTTGGGACTGCTGACAGAACGAACTGACTGGCTGGGATGAGACTGAACAGAAGATAATGGGCTATTATGTTCTGAAGTATGGCAGTCTTCAACTATTGACATCTGAGGATCTTCATCAGCCTGGGTATAACTCTGCAGGGTCTGACAAGCTGCAAGAGTTTCTTCACAGTCCTGGTATGCTCCCTCATGCTCATTGCTTTCTTCTTGGGTCAAAGACTGCACTGCTTGCACGGTTTCCAGGTCCAGTTCACTATGAGGAATCTCTTCTTCCTCTTTTAATTCAATTAATTCTTCTTTAGAATTTGAATCTTCTTCATGATCATCCTCAGACCCTGGCATATGCTCTGATACCACAGATGTCTCATGGGAAGTCTGCTCATCTTCAGAATCTGGTTCTGTTTCATCCTTATCCTTTATATTCTCTCTACTGCTCTGTATATTAGTATCTAAAAAAGACTCCTGGCCACCAGACTCCTCCTTGACATTTTCTCTAATAGGCTGCTCCTCTAGCTCTTTTTGCTTTGTGGATTCCAGGTGACCATCATCTTCATCATCTGCATCATGGTCTTCATTCTGGTTTGTCTCTATAGCCACTTCATCCTCTTCCTCTTGCTCTTGTTCTTCCAGTTCTTGTTGCTCTTCCTCTGATTGCCTCTGCTCTTCTAAGATACGAGGTTTCTCTTCTTCCTCTTCCACCTCAGGCTCTTTTGTTTCAGTCTCAGGACTATTGCTGCTGTCCACTGGAGAAGCTGCTCGAACTTCACTACTGGTTGTATCTTCTTCCTCACCCTCTTCAACCTCTTCTGTTTCTACAGCTATCTCCTCCTCTTCCTTCCTTTCAGTTAAGGGCAAATCTTCTTTTGGTTCAATAGTCTCTTCATTTTCCTGAATTTTGGGTTTACGTCCAGGTTTAGGAATGGGGACAATGGGCTCCACGATGCATTCTTGTGTAGAAATGGGTAGGATTTCCCGATTCAACTTAAATCCTGGTTTGCGGCCAGGTCTTTTCTTCCAGTGGATTGGTTTGCGGCTCTTGCCTTTGGGCCATCCTTTTTTCTTTTTCATAGGTGTGGATGTATCTGGCTCAAGTGGAGAATCCTTCACATCACATTTTCTCAAAAGAGATACTGGCTTTAGAATAGGAGTGTCTGTAAAGGGGGAATAAAAATAGATTACAAAACCTTAGACTTTGTAGTCTCTTTTCTAAGACCAGCACATACAACAGAATTTTAATAATTGCCATAAACTTCTGATTATCTTCAACTTAAGAATCTAAAGGAGAAACTTAATGAAATCTTAAATCACATAATAAGTTAACACAACAATCATAGAATGAATCCAAGTCAACATTCTTCTACCATCCATGAGTCAAAGCCAGTTCAAACTCATCACCACCACCAACAGTATGGCTTTGGGAAGTTACTCTAACATTCAACTTCATCATCTACAAAATGGAGATAAAAGCTTTGTAAAGATGTAAGATGTAAATAAGTAGCTACTACAAGTTGTCTTTTACAGTTTAAGCTACAAGCCAAATTATCTTTCCAAGTTTGCAGTTTCTATTGTCTCTCTGGTTTGCTTAGTTTCCAAAAATCATTTCTTCATGAGCCAATATCTCTAGGTCATGATTGAGCAATCCAACAAATAATTGTTCAATGTGTTTGTACACAAATAACCGCAAGACATTGATCCTAGACAAATACTGACCTGAAGCAGTTAAATCACCAAAGACAGTGGGGTTACTGGGGAAAAAATTGATATCAACATTTTCTCCATTTATTTTTTCTATTTGAAAAATTGCAGTAAAGTACACACACAAATAAATTTATCATTTTTGGTGTCCAGTTTAGTGTGGCATTAAGTAAACTCACATTCCTACTAAATTTTTTTTTGGAGATTAGGTTTTGCTATTTTGCCCAGGGAACCACAGGCTCACACTGCCTGAGGTACCACGGACTCAAGCGATCGATCCCCAGCCTCAGCTTCTCAGGTAGCTGGGATTACAAGCACGTGCCAGCACAGTACCCAGCTATTTTTTGAGACTAGGTCTCACTATGTTGCCTCGGGTGGGTCTCAAACCCACGGACTCCAGTGATTCTTAGTCTCAGCTGCACTCTAAGCTGCACTTAGAGGCATGCACCACCATGCCCAGCTATTTTTACTAATTTTTAAAGGCAGGAAGACCAAGGCAAGAAAAGGATCTTGTGGGGTAGGGTAAAGCTATAGAAAAATACAGTTAGCAGTAATAAGTTGATAGTAAACAAAGAAATAACTACATATGAAAAACTTACCACTTAAACAAGGCAGAGATACTATCTTTGTCTACACTGATCTAAAACAGAACTGTACTAAAGTACCAAATTTGCAAAACATAATTTTAGCTTCTTATTAATTATATATCTCAGAATATAACAAAATAAAGTGTATAGTTATATTACTATAGCAAGTAACTCATGTTATTGCTATATTAAACATATTTATTATAAGCGAGTGCAGAAAATGCAACTTATCTACTAGATTTGAAATTGAGTGAATTCATTTTCAAAAGGGGAATAAAAAACTCAGTTAATACAGTTAAGACTAAAGGTTTATATGCCAAGAAAAGACAACTGGATTCTATCAAATTCACCCAGAAAAGTAAGAAAAGCTGTTTAATCACCTATAAGGCAAAAACTGCAGATGCAGGTAGTCTGTCAAAAAACATTAAGTAAGATGCAAACGCTTTTTTTTTTTTTTTTGAGACTAGGTCTCACTATTTTTGCATGTGAAACCACAGGCTCACATTGCCTGGGGTACCACAGACTCAAGCAATCCCCAGCCTCAGCTTCCTATGTAGCTGGGATTACAGGCACACACCACCATGCCAAGCTATATTTTTTTGGAACTAGGTCTTGCTACATGCCCCAAGTGGGACTCAAACCATAATCCCTGGCCCCAGCCACGGCTTCCTATGTTGCCGCTTACAGGCATGCATCACCATGCCTGGCCCAAAAGGCTAATTTTTGACTTAGCTCATATTTGAACATGATATTCTACCTCTAAGGAGGAAAGAACAAGATTATTTTAAAAACTAATACCATTTGAGGATAAATTAGAGTTATGACTCAGGAAGAATTTCTAAACAGATTTTAAACAAGTCAAATTTAAATGAATCTGATGTTACTAGGAACCATCTTCTTAGCATTCATTCCTTTACAAACATTTTTGAGTGCTTATAGCACATAGCATACAGCAATTAACAAAACAGTTTATAGAGTGCATAGTCTAGTAAAGAGATTTTACATAAGTATCTTTTTGATGTTAAATCTAATCCACCCATTAACTGAAGATTCAGATAAAGGCTAAGAAAGAATTAAGCAAAAAACCAAACAGAACAAAACAAAAATCAATTTCCAACAGGGAAAATATTTTCTGCAGAGGCAAAGATAGGCTGTGAGTTGAAGGAGAAACCAGAAAAAAATACTTGGAAAGGACAGAAGATAAATGAGGAGGAATATGATTGATATAGCTTTTTAAAGATTATCAAGTCATCCTTTCTTGGTTAGCGGGTAGTTTTCTTTTTCGATCTTTTTGTTGAAAGGTTTGTGGCTATCACTGTCTTTATACTTAAAGACATTTAAACTACACTAACCAACAGGTCTGTGAAACATACCATCAACATCATCTGACTCTTCATCATCGTCTTCATCCTTAGGCTTCCTCTTAGAAGAGGAGCGACACCTGAGAACATCTTGGGAGGACAAACGATGAAAGTATCCTCTAGAGAAGAGTTCACTTTCATCCTCTTCCTCTTCTTCTTCATCAATTTCAAATGTAGGTTCTAATCTTGGCATTGGCCTCTCAGAGTCAGAATCTTCGAAAGGTTCATCTAACACTTCTGTAGTCTCAGAAATAGTTTCTGTGACCACACTGCTATTGTGGTGTTTGCGCTTTCGAACTCTCCTTCTTCGATGAAGAATTGGTTTCTATTTAAAAGAAAACATTTTATAGTAATGAACACTACCATCTATTAATAACATGACTAATAACTTTTTAAACCCTAATAGAATTAAATATACATAAATGAGGATGCTATTGCCAAAAAACATTTTATTACTTTATTATTGCCAAAAGAACATTATTTCGAAAGATTATAATAAAATACTATCATAGAGACAAAGATGTTGGATAACTAAGCACAACTTTGTAAAATCTCAAACATGGGTTCTAATCTTGACGTGGCTAAAGAGTAGATATTTTATTACCTTATTAATAGTTGAGTTAAATTTTGCAACCTATAGAGATTCCTTACTTCAATACTATAATGACAGAGACTAGTCCCTTATAACTTCTCTTTTCCTTAAGAGAAAAAAAAAAGAAATAAAAACAATGTTTCATAGCTCTACTCTGAAGATCAAGAGAACTATCAGTACAGCTGTATGCCATTTTCATGAGTTATCCAGCTATAATCAAATAATAATAATGATATACAGAGATAATTATCTAACCCAATTCCTTCATTTCTATAGAGGATACAGAAGTATACAACTTGCTCAAGGTCACACTCCAGGTGGTGTAGGAATGGTTATAAAATATAGTCTGCTGCTAGGTCAAGTGAATTTTTTCAAAAACTTCAAGAGTACTTTGTATGTGACTGCTTTGCCTGTTACAACAGTTTTTGTTTTTTTTTTTAATCACAGGAAAACATTTTAACTATTTTATAAATAAGCAAGGTAAGCCATAGGATGACAGACAAAGATGTTATTCATGATCACAAAATGAATAGAAGAGTCAGTGTCCAATTTTCTATACTTCACATAGCCCTTACAGAGAGAATACAATTTTCAAATTAGGTTAACATAATCCTACTTTTGGAGAAAATGGAGTGCAAGAAATATATAAAATGAACTTGGAACATCTCACAGTATCAGAAAGTAGGAGATATGGAAAAGAAACAAACAAAAAAACTCACAATGATGCAGGCATATATGTTAAAAGAACACAAGAGTAAAACTGAAAGAAATCCTAATGGCCAATGCAGGAACAATTTTAGTAATAAATTAAAGAAAATGAATTACAAGTCAAAGTAAATAATGATGAGTCCATACTGCTATAAATAAAAGCTGAATAACAAAGTAGATATGGGGGACAATGAACAACTCTCTCAAGCAGAAGTTCATATAATTAATGCAGATATTTGCTCTTAGTAATGGTTATAACTCTACGGATCTTATGTGGGCTGTGGACAGTGATTTCCAAAGAGTTTAGATAGGAAAGAAGAAGAAATTAACTCTGCAGCAAAGGAAGCTGACACACACAATCACAAATCAAGTGATCAAGGTTAACATTAATAGTAAACACCCTTACTCTTTATCTGATACAATAAGAATGGTAATTAAATTCTGTGGTCTTAATACTAGGGAAAAATGGATATGGGGAATACAGGAAAGCTATACTTTCTTTGCAATAATTCTGTATATCAAAAACTGTTCTAAAATTAACACTTATTTTTGAAAAGTAAATAGTCCTCTCCTCCATCCTTTTTTTTTAAGGTCCTCCTAAGGAAAAGGAAGATTTGGATGATAGCTGTTGCCATTCTACTACAGGTATCTCCATCCAGTTCACCAACTCACTTTAGTCCAGGAGGCTTGTGGTGCTGCTTAAAGTTCAATTCTCAGTCTGAGGTATTTCTGTTATACAGCTGAATAGAACTCATGACCATCATCACACAGCATTTATCAAGAAACTGGTGATTATCCAACTTTGCAAAGTGATAAAATGTAACTTAGAAAATAGTTTTAAAACAAGGTTACAGTCAAACTACTGGAGAAAAGAGAAGAGTACCAGAAAAACACTTCCTCTAAAATAAGATGAATGGCTTTACTCTGAGCATGACAAGGTTAAGTAACCACTACATCTGCTTTCTGTTGCACAGTATAACGTCTTCTGTTCCAATATGAAATGTCCAAATCTGAATATACTTTTAAAATACTTTAAAATCCCTAACATTAACAATATGAGTATCAAGCCAATAAGTCAAAAAACTGTTTGCCAGGTATTAGAACTTCTAAGCTAATTCTCATGAACTAAACTTCAAAAAAAATAAATTCTTACGCTTATTCTTTCAGAACTCTAGGATAGAACAACTGTATACAGTAAGCTGCAATTGGAGGAACGAAAGATATGTCAAGGAAATGCCTCACCTTTCGTTTCAATGTGGGCTTTGTAAGAATTGGTGGCGAGTTGGACCGAGGACTTTCTGGCTCTTCTTCCTCCTCACTACTCTCACTGAAGCCCCTGAGGAGGGCCCTGTCACCATCACTGTAGCGACGGGGCAGTCTATCATTGCCTTCTGGTAATCTACATTTCAGAGCCTCTGGGCTTTTCTTTAGCTGACCTCGCCACAGATCAATGCCCTCACTTGGTCTTCTTTTGGGAATGTCTGGCTTCCCATCCTGAATTGGCTGCTCCTGAGAGGTTGCCAGCTGTTCCTCATTTTCAGTGTATTGCTCTTGGGAAGTTTCTGATTTTTCCTCACATTCTCCATATTGTTCCTGAGGAGTTGATGTGTCTTCCAAGAGCAGTTTAGAATCTTTATCACCAAAACGTTCCTGGGTTTTTCTGGTCTTTCTCCCCCAGCGACCTCTCCGAGATGGCTGATTATTTGCAGGAAGACTATCACAGGAAAGGACTTGCTTGTTCAAACGTGTAGAACTGGCAGGCACCATAACTTCTGGTTTCTTTTCACTTTCTACTGAAGAATAAGAATCCTGTTCTTTGTTTTCCCGAGATGCACACTTCCCAACCTGATTTAAGAAAATAAAACCATGCTGGTTAATTTCTCGGTTTCATTCGGTTATAGCTACCTACTCTGACCTTTTAAATACTAAGTAAAGAAAACAAGGTTTTAAAAAAGAAAATTATTCACTACCTATCAACTATAATGGATATTTCCTACATGTAAGGCACTGTTTTAATTGTACACATTTAATCCTCATTTACACAGCTTATTGTAGCATTACTATAAAACCCACTTTACAAATGAGGTGACATAATAAATATAAGAAACTTGGCCAATTCATGCAATAGCAAATGAAGAATCTGGGATATAAACTTAGGTAGTCTGACTCAAGTGCTTAGTACTTTTAACTGCTATCTTTGGGAAGGTGACTGTTGTTCATATAAATGTTAAATGAGATAATTTACAAATTTTCTTAGAAGTAGAAATAAATCTACTTCAAATTTTCTTAGAAGTAGATGAGATGGGTTCTGGGGCATAGAGAAAAGTGGTGTTTGAAAAAATGAAAGAAAACTTATGCAATTTATTATTATGAATATTTCAATATGAAAATCAAATTACAATAAACATGGTTCATGAACTTGCTTATATTTATCAAAACAGGACACCAGTTTTTAAAGGATGGAAGAAGCACTGTCAAAAACATTTTTTAAAGGTAGGCATCACATGAAAATTATGTGATATAGTTGGTTCCTTCTTCACCCTTTAGTAGTTAACACTGTGTGCTCATTCTAGTGCTCTGTTAGAAAACATCCTCATGTTCCATATGTTTATATTATCTCCTTGATGCTTTAAGGAAACTATTATCAAATTGCATTTTATGTTTTTTAGCTTTATTATGATAAAATGTATCAAACATAAAATTAACCATTTTGTGTACTTTGAACTGCATTTTTAGTTAACAGTCATTCAATTTTTTGTTTTTGAGACTAGGTCTCGCTATTTTTGCCTTTTGAAACCACAGGTCACGTTGCCTGAAGTACCACAGACTCAAGCAATCCCCAGTCTCAGCTTCTCAGGTAGCTAGGATTACAGGCGCGCGTCACCACGCCCCAGCTGTTTTTGGGGACTAGGTCTTGCTGTGTTGACCCGAGTGGGACCCCAACTGTGATCCCTAGCTCCAGTCACTTCATAGGCTGAAGCTTACAGGCACAAGCCACTGTGCCCAGCTTAGTCATTCAATTTATATTCTTCAACTAAGATACAGCTAAAATTTTAGTAGCTCTGATGAGAAATAGTCAAAAGTAACATAATAAATTTAAAGGTCTTCTAATATCAAGACTTAAAAATCACAAATAAGTAAACAAAACTCAGTATTCCTAAAATTTCTATCAAAAAATTTGTGAGATTCTAATGTGAACTTACTATGTTAGTTAGAGATAGCGTATATCATGAAAAGAAAAAATTAAAACCAAATACTCATGAAAACTGAAAATATATATCCTATCATCAAACACAAGAGATTACCCAGGCCCTTACACTTGTTTCTAATTCTCTTTCCTGGCACTGTGGCTCTTCATTTTCCCCTTCCTCAGCCTCCTCCTCTTCTTCTTCTGACACAACAGAATTAGAGACTATGACAGGAGTCCAACGCAAACATTCTGGATCTACATCTACAGGTCGCAAATTCAGCTGAAGTTTTGCCATGTGATCCTGGATAAGTTTTTCCCGGCGGATAATCACAAATCTGAAACCAGAGAGAAGTTTATAGCAATCAACAATATAGAAGGAGCAGCTAACAATGACTATGTAGCTGAACTTCCCAGAAAACTCTGGAGATGATGACAAATGATTCACAAATAGCCTGCCCAGGAGGCTGAAATACAGAAAAATGTCACCATATGAGACAGCAAAGAAATACAAAGCTGGACAAATATATCATATTCAATTAGAACAACTAATGAAGTTATTTTAATCATTTATAGTCTCATACTTCCTATTTCTAACATCTTTGCTATTCTGTACTTTATTATCTCCTAGTCTTCATCTATTTAGCTCATAAGCCTTCTTATCTAGTTTTTTTTTCCCAACTACTTCTAGGTAACTACAGGCTGTCTTTCCTTTCACCTGTATTTCATTTTATATCATTTATATGAAAATTAATCATAGGTCTATTATATTTGACAGTGTTTCTGGAGTTGTTACTTTTTGTATTACAAAGAAGACTGAAAAATAAATGATTTAGTAGTTTATGTCAAAAAGCTAGTAAGACCACAATGGTTTTTAAAAAATATGGTCAGTAGTAAACAATGTATAAAAATAAATAAATATAATTATAAAAAAATATACAGTCAACATATAGTATTAAATAGCATAGGAAGAAAACTGTTTTCTCAGGATCACCAAGAGTACTTATATTGCTTTATGTCCTTTCATCAATAATTTGGCTGCCTGGTCAAAAAATTTCTACCTGTTTTTGAAGCTCTACAAAGGGATGTGATACTCACTGGTCACTACGGAAGTCCAGCATTCTTAGGTGGTGGAGTGTGGAAGTAATGTCTTGAGGACAGATTCCAGTTAATTTGCTTAATTTTTTAATGCTGATTTGCTTGTCATTTTGGTGATAAAGGCACTCCAATATTACACTTTTCCAATAAGCCATGTAGGAAAGGCGGCCAAGATCAGATAATGGTTTTTCTGGAGATCCAGCCTGGCCTTCACGCTTTGATAACAAATAACCTAAAGAAGCAACCAAATCATAAATATGTCAGAGAATATAAACAGGTAAGTAACTAATAAAACAACCCTCTCTTACACAAACATCCTAGAGTTAATAATGTTTCCCACAAATTCAAATAAATTCCTTGAGGAAAAAAAAATGAAACTCCCTTAGAACAATTTTGCAGGGGGATTATGTCATTTTAATCACTAAACATTAGATATTAGTTTGTCAATAGTCAATATAAATCACATTGTTAAAATAGTCAAACTATTATTATAACCAAAACTTATTGACTACATTACGATTAAGACAACAATGTTTTTTTGTTTAGCTACTCAGTGTCAGAAAACCCTTGCATGTTTTATTTGGACCACTAGATGGCAACAGTTGTATCTGAACTGAACAATATAAAATAACAGCTTATCTTTAATGGATTCTTCTATATTAAGATTATGTTTCTTCTGTGAGTGAATTAGATGATGACTTTTCACTTCAACCAAAACTCTCCTCACAATTACCCTAATTCTTGATGGGTATAATGGTGTCACTGTGAATATGGTATTTGTCCTCTTGTATAGTGTGTGACTCACAAGAACAGGAAAAGGCATAAAGTCTAAGGAAAAGTATTGAAATGCTTGTGACAAGTGTAGGTTGCTGTCATCAAAAAAACTTAAAAGCAGCGTAGAAATGGTAATGTGGGAAAACACACATTACTGGGAAAATAAGTGAAAAAAAATAATCTTATAAATTTCTGTTTGTAAACATCAAAAAAATACTAGTAAGTTTTAATAAATTACTTTCTCTACCTCTACTATTTAATGGCATAACTTGTCTGATTATGAGTCCTATTTATAAACAATAGCTTGTTAATAAAGTAAACAATCTGAATTCCTCCCTCTGCTACTAATCCAAAAAGGTCAAGAAAATATATAAAATAATGGCACACATTTCCAATAAAATATGGTCAGGAATAGTCTAAGTTCAAATAGAAAACTTCACTGGTCTCTGTGAGAATTAACTTTTTAACACTGGTGGTATAACTATCTGATATTTACCTATACCAAAATCCTTGGATTCAATCACTATTTCTAAATAACTTTCTTTAAATATCATTTTCAGCAATCTACGAAAAAATATTTCTACAAATCACTATTTTACAGTCAATATAAAATTTACTACAAAACCTACACTTACTAAGATTAACAATGCATGAAACAAAATGAAAGTTCCACAACTTCTTTAGAACTGTTAGTTTCCAATTTTTATCTCATATCAAACATTTCCTATATAAGTTATTTAAAAATTTTTAAATGGCACATTGAGTATCTTTAAGCAACAGATGGAAATTGTACTTAAAACTGATAAACATTATAAGTAAATAGAAATAATCAAATACTATTTCTCAAATAATTTTGAAATAATAAAAATAGGACAGGTGCTCTACTTAATACTAATTTAAGCAGTTATACAAGTGTATCTGGCAGTCTTATGAGTTAGAATTACTGCATAAAACAGCTCTATTGTAAATTAATTTTCAAATTAAAGGTTTTTGCTATATGTGACACAAAGTTGATATTCCATATTAGTTATTTAAAAATACTCCATGTCCTTAAATTATCTTTAACTGCATACGTAAATAGCTAAGTGAGCTCATAAATTAAAATATGGTTAGAGTTATGCCCAACCATAAGAAAAACAAATTAATGGCTTTAGGGTTTTATAGTCCCAAAGTAGTGACAAAATACTAAACAAGCAATGAATCACCTACAAATATATAAGCAGATAGATAGATAGATAGATAGATAGATAGATAGATAGATAGATAGATACAGAATGTCCACAAAACAAGATGAGAAATGACATTATAGTCCTTACTGAAATCGATGAGAAACCTGCCATAGCCCTTACGCTGGTACTGGGGAAGAATCATTATGCAAGAAACATTGTATTTCTGTTGGCAGTGCTTTTCCTGGTGGAGAAAACAGAAGCCAAGTTTTAGAACAAGAGGCTGGTTAAGACTGAACCATAATGTTAATTATTAAGAAACAAACACAGTCAAAACCACAGTTATGGCCTTTTGGGAATAACAACACACATCAAGGAAAAAATACCCCACTGGGAGGAGACAGAACAACGTTAAGTCATTGCAGTTACCCACAAGGCAACCATCTCAAGAGAATAAAAACATAAAACAGTGCCATCTGACACCATCTGCAACTCAAAAACAGTATGTCAATGTCTAAGATGAGCATTGGAATTTGAGTTCTACTCAATCTACAAAGGTACAAATGATGAGTCTGTGCTACACGCTGAATGTGGGAAGATTCGTCATCTATTCAAAAGTTTCTTTGATTTTCTGCTCAGGTACTCACAGGGCAGTCCTACTCCCTTATTGATTGTGCCTAACTTTATAAAAAAAGGTTCCAAAATATTGATGTAAATAGATTTTTATAAATTAAGCAACATATGTTGTTACATTAACTTAGAGAGCTCTTTGAAATGATCACTTTCCACTTAACTATTTTATACAATTAGATTTTATCATGTGCTTGCTTGAATAAAAACACAATTTTTATGTTATATGACACAAAGCAAACCATTTTCTTTGCAAAATGAAAGATTAAAAGAAAATAGCCTTTAATAAAAATGGCTTCATATTAGTATTTCAATGCCTAAACCTCAAATTACAAAGATTTAAACTGAGAAAGAAAGAACTCTGAGAGGTAACCACTGTTTATTTCACAAGTTCTAGCTATTATTACCAGGAGAACAGAAGTCATTTAAAAACGTTTCCTCTGGGAGTAATAACCAGCAGCAGTCTATGTTCCTAGGAGAGTATAGTCTGTTGAATGTTACTAGGCACCTGCTAGGATTTCGTGAGTTTATGAATATTCCTTCTGTTTTCTTTTCCAAAAAGCTAGGTGATACAAAGAATTTGCTGCATCCTGTAGCAACCTCTAGTGAAAACCAGCAAAAACTGTGTCAGGTTTTCATATGAATTCAAACAAATTTAAAGTTGATATACTTACTTTAGAAAAGTAGCCAACTAAGTGGCAGCCCTTGACATCATTTTGTGTTAGTACATAAAAAAGAAATGGCTCCACATCATAATAGAGTGTTTTGTGGTCAAGAAACAACTTTGCCAAGAGACACAGGTTCTGACAATAAATGGTACTCACATTCCCATCAACCTAGTGGGAAGAAAAATAGAACAGAATGGTCAGCAGAGTCTCTCTAGATCCAGATTCATATGCCTCAATTTCGAGCATCTCTGGGTATCCACAATGAAAGTAACAGAAGTTGTTGGTGATCAGAACACATGGGAATTTGGAAGTTATCCCATGCAACAGCAGAACTACAATGCTTGCTATTGATATCTAAATATCTAAAATACTATGCTTCAACAAAGGACAAACAGCTAGACAAGGAGGTGATGATTTAAAAATCCATTCCATTTAAAAAAAGTACAAAAAAAAAAAAACCCCTAAAACAGAACCTTTTATTTTTAAAACAAGATAGAAAGCTGATCTAATGTGTTTAAAACAACAAAAGCTCTAAATTCAACCTCTTTGAAATGCCTATTTGTAAAACAAGGTGTAAAATTATCTCATCTGTGCCAATAACCAGAAACAATGTAGTTTGACTCCCATGATCATATTTACCCCACAATAAAGCTACCTGAGGGCACAGTACTAGTGTAAGAAGCAGCAAAAACGCTCTCCAGACAGCAATCTGGCAAAAGTGGTTATTTCCTGGACTCAGTTGGCCAAAATCTGTGTCTTGTAATATACCCATGCACTCCAGCTGCAGGAAGTTTGCTTTTATGAAAATGCCAAGTGATGCCTACTAATTAGACCCTAAGACACAGACATTACAAAACTGAAACCTTATCAACAATTTACTTAATATTACTTCTTTTAAAACACACAGCAACATATACTTAAGAAGCAATTTCAACGGGGGTGGGGGTGGGGGGGGGACCTAGATATTCTGAACCAATATTGTATATCACATCATTCCTCCTCACCCTAAGGTGAAACGTTCCTTTATTTTTCACCTAAAATAATGTCTTGAAGAAGATGAAGAAAACGAGAGACTAAGTAGATCCCAACAATCTACAACTCTGTCATTCACAGTAATATACAGAACCAAGCACATGCCAGGTACTTAATTAGTACTTAGCAATGCAGCCACAGAATTTAGGATCAAGAAGTTAAAAACTACTACTGACAACAGTCACAGAAATAGCATAAATCTTATAATCATGATGAAATCAGTAAAATGTCTTAATATTTCTACAACTATTATATATACACCTCTACAAAGTTAAGTTTTTTTCATTTAAATGTCCTAATTTCATAGATTCTAAGATACAATTTTTATCACATCTAGATACATGCAAAACAACTGACATTTTACAATCAAGTGGAACCTAATAAATCATAATGAGCAGAACTTTTTCATTCTTAGTGGCACATAAAATATTATAATTTGTCTCTGATTCTATGAAATACTGATTCCATGAAATATTCTGATCTATGATCAAACCTGTGAAATTTGTTACCATTTGAATTGACCTAATTCTGCTTCATATAGACTGGATTATCAGACTCAATAGTGTATTAACAATAGCAAAACAATATTTCTCCCTCAAAATTGAGTTATACAATTAGCTACAGTATAGGTGGCATTGTATTTGAAATGACGAGGAAGACAGCTACCAAATACCGTTTTACCTTACCTCAAAGACAGAAATATTATTCTTTCTGTAAATTTCATTGGCAGGAGGATGAAACCAACCACATTTCTTCATGTGCTGCTGTAGAATAGTTCTACTTTTCATATATTTTAGACAGAATTCACAAAGATATAATTTAGGCAGCCTAGAAATGATAATTAAACAAAAAAGCAGGGTATTATAGTTTAAAGATTAAACATTCACAAATACTCTTTTGATTCTCATTAACTATCCAGGTAAAATGATAGAGAATGTATCATTATTCCCATTAATCAAATGACAGAAAGTTCTTAGAAATCAAAGATAAAACTAATTTGGATAATAGTATCTAGCTAATTAACAACTGGAGGACAAGGGTGAGAAATCCAGACAACCAATTCAATGACCTTCCTATTAGACTAATATTTTCTCATCTTTTGAAATGTTACCTGTTTGACAGACATGAAAATTTTACATTCTCTCCTCCATTATCTCTAGTAAGCAGGAAATAAAGCCCATCTTCAGAATATGCAAGTAAGTGAAGGTTGTATCAAGTGATATTTATTTAAGCATTCATTAATTTCAAAACATAAGCACCTGCTGAATACTTACTGTGTAAGTGTGTCAGATCCTGAGCTAGGTTCACTAAGTATATAGTGCTGAGCAAAATGGACATATACTGGGTAATATAAGAAGCAGAATTGATACATCTTTTTAAGTATAAAATTTATAATGTCATGTTTTCTCAAAGTTAAGACATACTATATTACCTCCTTTTATCCCTGAAATTCTGCTTTCCCTTTGGTAAAATAAATTTTCACCTCAAAAGTTTGTTATTCAACAAGTGAAATATAAGTTCAAATTAATCGCTCAATGGTTCTCTTTTTTATATTTGCTCACACTTCAACAGGACTTCTTCCTTCTATGTCCTTTTTATGAGGAGCTAGTAAAGACAAAGTAACAAAATGAACATAACCCAAATTAAAAACCTACCTATTTTAGTCTGAATCCAGAAAGACCACATAGTTCTTCTATTATAAATATCTGAATATCAACAACACAGAGGGTTCCCTTCATCCTGACCTATATCCAGAACTGGTCATGCCTTAGTGATCACAGATCTGACACTATCATTAAAACTGCATATGCAAAAATAATGGCTGATATGACCAAAAAGTCTAAATAAATTACTATATTTTCTCTCACATGCTAAGCATTAAGTCTGAAGGAATTAAAAAACAACAACAACAACAAACCCTCACTATTTAGCTGCTATCACAGTTTGGAAAGCTATGCTTTTAAAAGATTACCCTGGAATTAAAGAAAACATATTTGTTATGTATATATTAACACAGTTTAACGTTTGCTAAAGCATGAAGGCCACTACTATTTTTTTTAAGCTCTACTTTAAAAAACAGCTTTTGAGGCATAATTATAATTTATCTGAAAATACCTAACATTCAACTAAAACTTTCTTCACAAGCTATATTTATGAAACCAGTCACTGTGAGTACTAGTGTTTGTGTTCAAATGAAGGTGTGAGAGATAACATGGCATTTTTCCTGCACCCTTGGGTATTCACAATGAGTCAATTCTTCATATGCAATACTGTGTCTGATTTTTTAAATCAGCAGTTCAGCACACTGAAAGCTTCCAAAGAACTGCTGTGATGTAATACTGTTTTCCAAAATCTAATTTTAGTCAAACCTGAAATTATATCATTAGTACAAAAGTCATTTCAAAGTAAAGCACTGAGTAAAAATAATGACATTATAAACCAACATCAAAAATAAAGAGCATGGAAAAGAAAGGTTTCTAGGCTCCTATGCTTATTTCTTTTGCATGTAGCCTCAACTACTCAGAGGAAGAAAGGCTGCAGGATAAACAGCTTTTTCCTTCTTTACCACCAGAACTACACATCTCAACATGAAATGGTTCCAACTGTAAGCGTCATCACCAAATAGAGGCAGCTCAATGAACTGTGTCTCAAAGGTAACCCACAAATGCCTGCTTCAATGACTATCTGTATACTGAATACTTTCTTCAAAGGAAGGTGGAGAATAAGGTTAACCTGGTATAAATGAAGTCACTGGCTTTAGCTTCCCACATCTATTCTATTCATATCTTGTTAAAAACATTTTAAAAAGATCTTACTTTACTATAACCAAACCCACTGGGATGACAGTCCAAAGGGAATCATCTGATAAAATTCTTGGAAAAGCCTTCTTCTGGTAATAGTACAAATGGCTGCTATGCTATTCTCAATGATGAAGACCATCATACAGAACCATCAGACTATCAGATGATGAAATGAAGTGCAGTCTAGAGGGTATGTATACTCTGAGCCCTGGGAAACACTTCTGGGTGCTGCTTGACAGTTTCTACCTGACAGCACCTAGACTTTGACTATCCACAAGGAGGATGTCACTTTGCTCAGCAGTCATCTCATAGGTTATAGTCTCCATACTACAAGTTTGTTCTAAAGTTAGCCAGTATGTTGACATCCCAGCTTCTGAAATCAGGTCTGGGGTACAGTTATCTGTGCTTTGGAAACTTTGCTTCCTTTACTCTTAGGATAATGTAATATTCTTCCAGAAATTCCTACACACAGTACTTTCTTGGCTTTTTTGAATACTGCCTATGATGGTAGCAGTTATGCGGTCTTTACATTAGGTCAACTTGCAGTGAAATTTTTAATACAATGAAAATTATCTCAAATATTAATGAAATCAAAGTTTATGGTAGAAGCCAGGTAAGCTCAATCTAGATACAAATGCCATATAACGAGAGTAGTACAGCACAAGGATTGAAGGTTATGACTATGTGGTTAAAGGAAAGTAGGCTTTAAAACCTACTTCTGATACTTAAAACTTTACTTTTTTTAATGTTTATCCAGTCTTAAATATATTTATTTGCTGGTCTCTGGTATATAAAACAGAGCCAGTAACATCTACCTCAAATAATTATTACAAAAAGGTTTAGTTTAGTACCATGCTTAATGAATGATAACTATCACTATTTATGACTTATACTATGAACATTTTTATTTGCCTTTCATCCAGTTGAATTCACCATTTAGTGATCAACCAAGGACCTAACGGACGCTGTGTTGTTTACTCATTAGTTACTGCAGGAACATCATTTATCAACACATCAAGTCATGGTCAAGAGGGCACTTCCTAAGTTATCAATTACATGCAAATTAGCCTCTTTAGAACCTCAGAGTGATCATACAAAGGGTTTTGTAAAGCTATCACATGTTCAAAGTTAATTTTGCATTCAGTCCATCCTATGTCATCTTTTTAATGGCAGAATGGGGGTTCTCTAAGAACTTGTCTGCATGTGTGAGCATCACATGACATGATCTGGAAAAGCTTAAGGTTATAAACTCTGATTTACAGTTTCATTTCAGAGAATCAGTGCTTCAAATGAAAACTGAAATGCTTTAAAGTTTGAATTTATTGCTTTAATGTTGTTGTTCCACTTCGTTTTGTTTTTTAATGTCAAAAAAGCAAGATTAACTTAATATGTAGTACATATACTGATATTCAAATATTTTATCTTGTGGCATTTTTAGTTGTATGTTTTGGGATTTTTAATTTTAATTTGAATTTAATTTTAATTTTAATTTAAATGATAAAGCATTTAAAACCTTTAATGAGAAAAGCATTATTTAGAAGTAACTTAGCACAAAGTACTAGTAAAGTAAGGACAGAGATTTATTGTTTGGAAAACGTAAGATCTCTAAACATTTTAGTTAAATCTAAGGTCATATCTTGCTTTACAAGTTTAAAAGGATTCAGAAATAAGCTAAGCTCACTGAAATAGATATATGGGTTGTAAAAATTTTTTTTTTAAATTATGAGACAATTACAGAATATTTTCTGATGGAAAATTCAAGGACCCCTCCACATTGAAAAGGAAAGGTATAGAACAATGTCTTAATTTGTTTAAGAAAGCTGTTGGATTTTACAGTTTCTATCATATTGTTGCTTTCTGAGTCAAGTTACACTTTTTGGATTATTTTCTGCTGGCAATATTGATTCCTCCACTGTTTACCAATTCAGAACAAAAACATCATTCTTAATTAAACTTTTCAATATCTTAGAAGACAATAGACTCATGCTTCCATTCCCACTGCTTTCTTGAAAGGCTAGCTCTCTATTTTCATTTCTGAGTCAATTAATTTCTTCCCTTGAGGGAAAGATACAATGTGTCTATTGCTTTAATCTTTCTTTACTCCCATTCCTGAAACAACTGAAATACACGTTTTGACTAAGCCTTTTCTTAAATCAACCATTCCTATGATCTGGAAAGTTTGCAAAGAACTAACTATGAAAATGGTAGTACTGATTTATTTTAAACCTGAAAACATTAATTCATTAGAATAGTTATTTTTGATGAAAAAATATCTTGTCTAAGCAAAACTTCTGAGAAGCAAACTATATAGAATATTTGATTTCTGTAGTTAAGGGATATCCTGCTTTCTCTTAACACCCCCCCCACACACACACATATAAATATAATTTAAACTCTTTTAGCAAACTCATATTGTGATTATCCCATGATATCAACAGAATGCTTCCTTAAAGATCTACCACAGTGTTTAAGACTAATAAATGGCCCTCAGTTGCTGTGTTTCATGAGCTTGTGTGTTAGTTTTCTTGAGTTTTGCCCTCTCTTCTCTGTCACTGAGGTCTCAGGTCTGTGCCTATAATAATATTCTCACTCTTACTTATATTTTTAGAATCATTTTTGCTAATATTTTGAAAAGGCAATGTTACTAGATAGATAAAAAGACATAATGAGGGTACTTTGAATATTTGCATAAACTATAGATATTTTATTCTGTTTTATTCTTTACAACACCCTACTAACTGTGAAACTGAGGCATGAGTAGTTTATAGATTTAAGAAAGCACTAATGTGACTACCACACTTCAAATGATAAACTTGGTAATTTTTTGACCAAATCTTATGTTCTTCAATTCTTATATACTAATATATAAAAATAACAATATATTGACATTATTGAGCACTTTACTACTTTGAAAGTGATTTACGTGGTTTAAGTTATTTATTGCTCACAACAACCCTGTGATGTAAGCAATATTACTATTCCTATTTTACAGATGAGGAAACTGAGTACAAAGTATTTGGTTAACTTCTAAATGTCAAAAAAAAATAATAATTTGACTAATTTCATAAAACCAATTTCATTAAGCACACTGATTCACCCCAAAAAGTTGGTGATAATCAATTTTTATATCTAGAAACCCAAACTATCTATATGAAGTATAATTGCACACCATTTTCTAATTATTCCTGGGTAAACAAACCATTCACTAATTTGCTAAAATAATAATTTTATTTTAAAGTGCAACTTTATGTTTATGTATAGTTAAGTATAAAATTCTTTTTTGAAAATCATTAATGTGACCATGGCAAATTTCTCCCTTAAGAAAAATTGTTTCCCTTTCACTCTGACCATGTCTCAAGTTTCCAATTTCAAATAACAACTTGTGCATAGATCACAGAAGAAAATTTAAAGTCAATCATATGAAATGACTGCCAAAATAAGCTGCTATTAATAGACTTTACTGAAAGCCACTATTTTCCTCAAATGGAAAAAGATAAACTAGACTAAAATGTCCCCAAGTTTCCTTCTAATTCTGAATCTAAACATAAAAAAGCAAAGACCTCAAAACATACCTTGAATATTCTTGAGGATATGGGGAGGAGTACCAGGTGTGAATTTCATACTTCCCAAACTCAATGACAGAGGGACAACGGACTTGTGGATCAGGGGGACCAGTCACTCCAACTTTCTGTGCAGTCAAAAAATACATTATAAAAGTTAGCTAGATTAAATACACCAAGAAAGAGAGTAAAACAAAACAATCTATCTAAATGTTGTCTTCTAAAACCTGATGGTCTCATTTTTATGTGGGATATAGGGAAAACAAAAGGTCAAGAAAAACTTAAAACTAACAAACTGACAATAGAACTAAAGCATACAGATAGGAAGGGTGAGGTAGGGAGGTATCAGGGAAGGGATGAGCATAAAAGATCAAGATGATGGTTCACACGTGATATGGTAGTGTGAGAATCCAGGGGAATCCAATGATATAAAATAAATACATATATATGTAAACAATAAAAATAAAACAAATGCTGTTTTCTTGAGATTCCAAAGGAGAAACAAAAAAGTAAGAAACAAAGGAACATGCTTTGGAACAACCTATAGTATTCTTTAAACATAGTACCCAGATAAAGAACAAAACTGCCAGTGAGCATCTTAAAATCAAATGTAGTTGGAGTCACTTGATTTTCTCTATTTAATAAGATGGTGACTATTTTCCTTAACCTACTCATTTATTAAAGAGAAATGGCCAAGAAATGCAAATATTGTAATTTTGCAAAGCAAGTGTTGCACGCTTGCCAATATCATACACGTAGTACTCATAACAGAAACAGCCTACAAATACACATGTGCACACTCAGAGAAAAGAATGAGCTTTCAATTCACACTGCCCCTAAAATATTCCTCATTTAGTCATTCTTTTCAGATTTGACTAAAAAAGCAAAGCTTTGTTATATATATACTGCTATTTCTTTTTATCTATCTCCATCTTGTTTATAATAAAAACTGTTTCCATGATCTCCGTATCTTGGTAACAATGTGAATTTCATTATTGAAAAAGGGAGTAATTTTTAAGCCTATATAACTTCCATACCAACAATTCAAATATGGGCCATTATAATTTTTTTTATATATTTTTTTATATATATATTTTTACTAGGTCTCGCTATTTTTGCCCAAGGAACTACAGGTTCACGTTGCCTGGGGTACCACAGGCTCAAGCAATCCCCAGCCTCAGCTTCCCAGGTAGCTGGGATTACAGGCATGCACCATCACGCCCAGCTAGTTTTTAGGACTAGGTCTCGCTGCATTGCCCCGAGCGGGACTTGAACTGCGACCCCTAGCCCCAGTCACTTCATAGGCTGAAGTTTACAGGCACGAGCCACCGTGTCCAGCTCAAATATAGGCCATTATTAATGACTACAAAGATCAAGATTTAAAATCTCAAGTTCAAGGCAACTTTTACTTGCTCTGTACCTATTGGAGCAAGAAATTCACATACATGCATCTATATGTACACACTTAGTATAGAATACACACATGTGTCAATATGCCTATCACAGATATTCTATATATAAATACGATAACCTCACAAGAACATGCTTCTCACAAAAGACCTCCTTCACCCCTCTCCAGAAGAAAACAGGAAACACAAGAAAGTAGTGACTGTTGCAGAGTAAATATTCCTACTTCATGATCGTGAAGTGACCAGGATGCACTGTCTTTAGCTATGAACTAATGATAGTTCTATGTGTTAGCTGCTACTCTGCCATCCTTCAGGAGGAAAAGCCAGGCTTACAGCATGATGTTCCTTCAGACAGAAACAGCACTAAAAGCACCCTGAATCAAAAGGAATAAAAAACCATCTCAATACACACATCTTCAATTAAAAACATCGAAGACAAAGTTAGAATTTTGCCTAAATCAAAGTAGCAATAACTCTTCATAAAAAGAACACCAAAAACCACTGAGAGATTACTATAAGTCACTTGTTGGAAGTAATTCCTCCCATAAAACAGACACAGACACACACTTCTGACAAAACTTAAAAAATTATAGATTTTTTATCGCTGTTTTTATAAAAATACATTTATGAAAGATACCTCTTTCCCACAACTCATTTGAGAAGTCTCACTGATCCTTCTAATGTTCCCTTGTCTAAAAAAGGCCAAGGGACTTATCTCAGGTTTCTTACTGGAACAGAGCCAGGTGAAACCTCAACCTCTTCCTTAGACACATCAAAACAAAAGACAAACATTTATTAGTTGGATAAATGGTGTTACAACACCAAGATTATTGGATTCTTCCAAATACAATGCAAAAGCCTAAGGAAATACACAAGACAGTGTGCTAAATTTTTCATTTCTCAAAATCAAAATAACAATCTGTAAAAAGGTTTTTAAAAGCATTCTTCTTTAAAGCACATTCCAGGTTTTAAGTATTCTAACAGATAAAGTAATACCTTTCTATCTATCTTCACAGTTTAAAATAACAAGAATAGCAATACAGAAATGCTCAGAAATAACCTTATTGAACTTCCTGAAGCAAGGATCATATAGGAATCACAAAAGCTAAAAACATGCACCTGCTGTGGTACTGCTTGTTGTTTGAGAGCTTTCCCATCAGTTGCCTGCTGCTCTTCTAGGTGAATGCCTGATGTGAAAGTGGATATCCAGTTCCAGTATAATTGTTTGCACATCACCGCAAAGAAGAGAATCTGTACAAAACTAGACTCTCAGCAGATATTCCCAATGCCTTCCCCTATCCTCACCTTTCTGCGCTATGAAATATTCTGGCACATGCGCTCATCCACCTCTGTCCTCCACCACCCTCTAACTCCCTTGTGAAAGCCTTGTGAGCCAATGTGTTTCCGTTTCTAAGGTTTAGAAGTTAACAAAGGCTCTATGCAGTAAGGAAGCAACAGCTGCATCTAAATCATTCATTAACCCAGTCTCTGCCAAAATCAAATTGTCAAATTGAACTACAAAGTAATGTTTGCTATGATATTTTTAAAATTTCGGCCAATGAAGGAAATTTTTACAAAGCAATGACTTTTGAGTTAGGTTACTGCAACTGGTCTGTATTTTAGATAGAGAAAAGTAGCAATTTCAGGTAAACATTCAAGAGCTTAACATAAAATATGCATATTTTCTATTTTTAAATGGTCTCAAAATAGCCAAAATTATATAAATGAAAGTTATTTCAAATATAACACCAATCATGCAAATCTTGATATTTAATTTTTAAAGTAAACTAAAAATCAAAATATGTAGCTTCATAATGATTTTGTTATCTTTTAAAAGGTAAAGATCCTCTTTACTACAACGGCAATAATTATTCTTATAGAAACTGATTAGTTATTTTATATAGATTAATAAGCATCAGAGTATAAATACATCTGATGTTTGCTGTTTTATATTAGGATTAGAATACCCATCTGTTTTTAAAGCAATATAATGTATATCTTTTACCAAATAGGTACTTTCCTAAATCTCTTCTGTGTTTTATATGACTTTATTCTTCAAAAAAAAAAAAAACGCTGGAGGGCTTGGAGAGCTGCTATTGATGTCTCAGACCTCAACCTGCTTCATTTTGGTCTTGATTTATGGTATAATGAAATTGCTAGTAAAAGTGTATACTGTGTCAAAATTTTTTTTCAGCCAAAATAAAAATAATCTTTCACTAAGCTTACAACTTTCCAAAGAACTGGCACCTAATATAATCAAGAGCACTTTTTTTTTTTAACTCAATGTCTGCCACTTTGTGCTCTCTTTCTCATTTGAATGTACCAAATCTTTAAAAGATGAGATGTATGTATACTCCAGGTCAGAATGTACCTTCTAGTCTGAAAATATTAAGTGCACTAGTAACTGCACTAAATCAAAAGATAACTTTAAATAACTTTAAATATGCCTAACTATTCTTTCATAAAAACATCATTCCATGAACTTACCTAATTCCAATTTCCAATATACAGAGGCTATTCTTGGATTTCCTCAGTCTAAATCTGGTACAAATATCAAAAGTACAATTGATATACATACAGTCCTACTACCTCCTTTTGTCCCATATTAGGGAGCACCCTTTGATACTCTTTTTCCATTCCCCATGGGGAAATGATATTTTGAGATGGGGTCATGAGAGTAGGACAGTGTACTCTTGTTATCACTAGGAGAATGTGAAATGTGGGAAGAAACCTTCCTGATATTTGAACATTTTCCCACAGAAACACTCTAAGAAATACGTGAGGATGAGTTCACATGACCCAAAATCAAGAGTACATGAGTTTCATAAATAAAGACAATCAGTATCTGTGAGTTTAGCATGCCAGAACACCTTACACTACTGATTGAATCCTCCAGCCCTCTAAGAAGAAAACAATAACCTCACTTTACAGATAGAGGAGGGAGACAAAATGCATAGGCGTAAGAGGGGGGAAAAAACGCTCCAGAGTAGGTGTATCAAGAGTGAAGCACAGACACTGAATAGAACAAAACAGGTAGAGGTGAGACACAGTACATTAAGAATTCCAAAAAATATTTTTAAGTTTTCTTGAACTGGAATTTAGTTTTCAAAAAAAATGAAGCTACACAAGTCCATAAACTCTTATCTGAGACCTTTAAAATAGTATGAGCTTTAGATGTATAATTTTTCTGACACTCAGAAGTATTAAAGTAAATTTATGTATCTTCTATCCAAAGCCCCAGTGGGATTTAGAGCAATGCTCCATAACCAGACACCTTAATTTTTCTTTAGCAAGCAGATTAATATTTATATTAACTAGGATAAGCAAAAATATAAAGTCTCATATTAGCTGAGATTCTGTTCTATCAAAAACTAAGTTTAAGTAAAGCAAGATCTTAGTGGTCAGTTATAAAAATGTTTTTTATTCTCCAAAGATACCCAAATAGGCAATAATAAGCACATGAAAAAACATCCAACATCACTAATCATTAAGAAAATAGAAGTGCAAGCCACAAGGAGATATCACTTCAACCCCAGTAAGACAGTTACTACTAAAAAAGTAAAAGAGAGAAAACCAGAAACAATTACGATGAACACTTGAAGAAACTGGGACACTTGTATATTACTAGTGGAAATGTAAAATGGTGTAGCCACTATGAAAAACAGTATGATAGTGCCTCCAAAAATTAAATGTGGAATTACATTATGAAACAGAATTCCACTTCTGAATATTATTTTTTAAAAACAGAGTTGAAAAGATAGTTACATACCAATGCTCTCGGCATTATTCACAATAATGAAAATGTGGAAACAACCCAAATGTCCATCATCAAAAAATGAATGAAAAAATGCCATACAGACACACACACGGACAATGTTGGTCAGACTTGAAAAGTCTTCGATAATCTACAACATATACAAACCTTGAAGACATATGCTATGTAAAATAAGTCAGACACAAAAGGATAAATATTATGATTTCACTTTCGTGAGGTCTACTTAGTAGGAAAATTTATAGAGATATAAAGGAGGTGTCAGGGAGAGAGAAATAGGGAGTTATTATTTAACCAAGATAGTTTGTGGTTGTGATGACTGTACAACAATGTAAATAAACACACTACCAGTAAATTGTATTCTTAAAAAATAGTTAATGCACTTTATGCACATTTTTTTTTTTGAGACTAGGTTTCGCTATTTTTGCCCGTGGAACCGTAGGCTCTCATTGCCCAAGGTACCAGTCTCAAGCAATCCCCAATCTCAGCTTCCCAGGTAGCTGGGATTACAGGTGCGTGCCACCACGCCCAGCTGTTTTTTTGCAACTAGGTCTCACTATGGGCCCCAGGCAGGCCTCAAACCGCGATCCCTAGCCCCTGCCGCTTCATAGGCTGAAGCTTACAGGTACGAGCCACCATGCCCAGCCATCACTTCATGCACATTTTACCACAATTTCTTTTTAAGTTTTCAGGACCCTGGATCCTAGATCCTAGAAGTGTAGGTATGACTATAAATTACTGTCTTCTCCTAAACCTTGTTCATGACATTCAGGTTATCTCCATTTCAGTCTCCTTTGATTTACCATTAAATATTGGTAAATTCTAGGATTCCGTCTTCAGTCTTATGTTTTCCTGCTAAAGGATCTATAATCTAGTTTTTCTACCCACTTTCATGATCCTCAGTCTCTGTCTCCTTATCCAGTTTAGATTCCAGTGCCTTTCATTGTCACCGCATATATTCTTGAAACTTCCTTACTTCTCTCTCCAATTCAACAACAAAATCTCAATCTAATTTATCCACACAGCCTGAGTTATCACCCTCATATCTGAACAGGGATGAAGAAAAATACCCAACCACACTGAGTAGTCTCAATTTACAAGTCATGACCAATTACTCTGATGCTTTCCCTTCAGTTCTTCATGCTTCCTTTCACTCTCCATTTACTTTCCCAGTCTCTTAAAAAGTTATTTCACATTTTTGCCTGTCTCAATTTTCTGATACCTCTTACCCCACCTTTACTTCCAATTAATTCCTTTGCTGCCTACTACACTAGGAAACTAGAAGGAGTCAAGAGTACTTTCAAAGCTTTCCATAGCTAAACTGCCAAGTCACTGTGCTCAAGTATTCCACCTTTAAGTAATACTATGGAGAAACTGTATACTCTTATTGAAAGCCAATGCTCCAACTTGTGCAGATTATATCGTCTCTTAACCTACTCAGAGACATCATTCCAAAATCATACCTTCTCTTTTTGGCACAGTCAGTTTTCTCCCTATAAGATTCACATCAGCATATAAAGGCCATTTCTTCCATTTAAAAAAAAAATCTTTTTCCCTCACATCTCCATCCAAATACCATCTCTTTCTGTGTTCTGCTTCACTGCAAAATACCTCAAAAGACTATTACTCCTCTATCCAATTTCTCCTTCTGTTCCATTTTGAAATCATTCCAATTATATTTTTACACTCTCTCCTACCTTTTCATGGAAACTGTTCTCAAGATCAATTCCATGGTACTAAATCCGATGGTCAACTGGTAAGAAGTAATACTTATCCTTGTTAAATGAATTCTTATTTATTTTTTAAATTTTTTTTTATTGATTGCATATATACACACACATATAAATTACATCATTGTCTACCCTGAGGTTCTTCCATCTTGTCACCTGTGAACCATTTAATTTTTTGTGGCTTTCTCCTCCCCCATTTTTCACCCTCCTCCCTCTCTCTTGCTCAATGCTTCAGTTCTGTTGGCAGTTTTAGATTTTTCTTGTCTGTTTGCTTGTTTTTTCTATATCCCTCATATAAGTGAGATCATCCTGTATTTCTCTTTTTCCAGCTTATTTCCACTAACATGATTCCTTCTAGCTCTATCCCATGTTGCTGCGAATGACATGTTTGTCTTCTTTGATTGACACATAATATCTTACACCAGTAAGACTCACACTGCTGGTGTGAGTGCAAACTGGTTCGGCTGGAAGGCTGCATGGAGCATCCTCAAACAACTGAAATTCCTGGAACTACCATTTGATTCAGCAATCCCATCACTGGGAATCTACCCAAAGGATACAAAAACATTCAAAAGGACACTGGTACTCGCATGTTCATTGCAGCACTATTTACAACTGCCAAGATACAGAGACAACCCAAATGCCCCAAAACTGATGAATGGCTGAAAAATATGTATTAAATGAATGTTCCTATGATAACAACTTCAGCCATTACCTATGTAGTTTCAACCATCTCCTGTGTGCTGATAAAAGAAAATCTACTCAAAGACCTACTGACCTCCATATCCATATATACCATAATCTATAAACTCTCAAATTTCGATTTCCATAAACCTCCAATTTACATAAACATGATCTTTTCCTCCATACAAACAAACTCCTCAAAATAGGAGAACACAGGAATTCCTATTTGGGTTCATTCTTTCCTTTAACCCTAACTCCCAACGCAATACTGTTTCTCACTTTATGCTTTCTTATTAAAATCTCTGCCTATTAGTTATCTTCTCCACTTTTATTTAGGCTCCACACACTTCTCATTCTAACTACTGTAATCATCAGACTGGCATGTGTCTTTGCTCAAGTCTTCTTCAATCCTTTGCTCACTGTGTCACCAAGTTGAGTTTCTTAATGCAAATACAATCATGTTAACCTCTTCTAAAAAAATTATTCAGAAGCCCTTAAGAACTATTTAACTACTTTAGCTTATAAAAAAAGAACCAAGTCCTTAACATGGGCTGTAAAATATTTTGGAGTTAATCTGTTCATAAATTAGCAGTTAAGAGTTAAGGAGCTAGAGTCAGACTTTCTGGTTTCAAATATTTACTTACTAACTATGTAACTCCAAGTAAGATAATCCTCCTAAGATTTCAGCTCCTTCGTCTGTAAAATGGGAGCAAATAATAAAAAGGCTGTATTAAATGCAATAAACTGATATAGAGTGTGGGACAACGTACCTGCACATAGTAAAAGGGCCCTAATGGTAACCATATGGCTTTAATTATTTGTTTATAAATGTCTGCTCATTTGGCAAAGATATAATTTCTACTTATCTATTTATTTCTAGCAACTATTTCTAACAGTCAGCAGAAGCTTGCATTTATCTACTGCTTACACCACATGAATAACACACTGCTTTATAAAATTATCAATTCATTTTTTCCTTTCAACAAACTATTAAGTAATTTGCTTGACCAACATGTCTCAGCAGATAGGATATGAACCATACAGGTCCTACCTAGGCTCTTAAACACTATTTTATAAACTCTAAATAACATTATGCTAAACTGTCAAATGAATACAAAATATCTCTAAACAGCCCTAATACGTTACTTGTAATTAATAGGTAAATGTCTGGAACATCTACAAGGCCTCCACTCACTCTCTTATTCCTAATTTCACCAGTACCAAGGAGAAATCACTCTAATAACAATAACAAAAGTGGTTGTTGGGATACTTTAAAATCCTGACATGCCAAGACCAATATCTTACTAACTAGCTTTCAAACTCTGCAAAATTCAGTACCATACTAGTACTTTAATGTACTTTTTCCATCATTGCCCAATAAATGTTCCATTCTGCTGTATCTCTCAAACTAAACTATAGGCAGTCTTTATGCTGCACATTAACTGAAACTTATACTTGAACATATAGTGAAATGCACATTGGAACTAAGAACAAATCATTATCTCTATTAACACAAAGCAAGGACAGTCTATATTACAACACCATTATGGACAATTATTGCATTTTCTACATCACCTTCATAATTTGATTTGCACACATAGGCCCACACATTTGTTGACTTAATGAATCAATAATCACACTGTCTCCTGTATTTATAGTAATTTCTTCTTCAGAGCTGAAGTTAGTGTGTTTCTTCTACCTGGTAAGTCCTCACTCTCTCCAATTACCTAAATCCTAATCATCCTTTAAGCCTGCTTCTTTTATGACCATCTCAAACCACATCAATGCTTAGCAATCTTAGTACACTGTGAGCATATGGATGAGTCTGTATCATTTAATACAGCAACAAATAAAACATTAACTGCTACTCTTCATCACTATTTGCTGTTTATTTTTACATGCAACTTTTTCTACTTGTATTCAGTATATGCCTTAGGATTCTGATATCTTCATAACACTTATGATTTGAAGTCACACAGACCTGAGTTCTAAATTCTACCTCTGCCATTATTAGTACACAATTTTAAGATTTTTTTTTTTAATCAACTAAAAGTCTTTTGTTTCCTCAGATGTAAAATAGAGATAACAATCCTTTTCATGGGGTTAAGTTGTCAATCCCAGTTTTTATTTCTAATAATTGTTTAAATAATTTATAATTGTTTAATCCTTGTATAAAGAAGAAAGATTTTTAAAAATACTGTTATCCCCATAAAAATAATCAAATTCTTCAATATTAGAAAGTATTAAACTTAGTATGAAAATATAAGGTACTACTTGAAAATATAAGGTAAAAAAACATCCTAAATATTTTAAGAAGGCTGTTGTGCTCCAATGACATACACTAAATAAAAATGTTTCTGTCTGGTTATAGACCTGTTAGGAAGAAAAAAAAACAACTTTCTCCATTATCTACACTCCATGTTCTTTATCCTATGTGGGAATTTACTTATTCCCACAATTAAGCTTATTTCCCCTCATTTTTAAGTCTTTGCAGTTCTTTCTGATTATATAGGATTCCATTCCATGTAATTCTCATAAATATACATACACATTCTTTAAGACTAGCACAAATAGTATCTCCCTTCAATGAACCCTCCTTTAACTTCCTCAGGCAGAAAGAGTATCCTCCCCAAGCAACATGGATTCTATAATTAAAACTTACATGCTCATAAAGTTATTTATTCACAAGTCTCTCCTAGACTATACTTGAAAAAAAAGCAATCATCATTCACTTTGTTGTCTCCAGCTTCTGGCACATAAGCAGGTTCTTGAAAATATCTATTGTTATGTATCACAAAGAATTAAAAGAATAGCATTCAATAACTATTTCTTGAATTAATGTCAGTGTTATACTCCAGTGAAGCTTGGTTTTTGTTTGTTGATTGATGAGTCAAATCCCAGCTCTTCTTCATACACAAAATAGAAAAACAACTAAACCAAATTCATTTAATACTGGTATTCAATGCAAGCCTAAAGCAATTTTCATGGAGCACCCTAACCAGCAGAACCACTTCTATCTATCTGCAGATCTGAAGGATAAATAAATTGCTCTTACTGCATTATCCACAATATTATTAATCCTGTTTCTCACCCATGAACAAATTGTGGGATTGTCAAATCTGAATATCCAACTTTACCTGCAGGGCTTGTTCTTGGATATCACGAAATAATTCCATGTCTTTCTCAGTCATAATTTCCTGGCTTCCAAAAAGTCGTTCCTCATTTTCTTGTTTGCCATCCCAGCCATCCTGATTGTCTGCACATTAAAAAAAAAAAAAAAGACTCACATGTCATTAGTACTACCTTTAGTTTAATACGTGAAACAGAAAAAATTTCAAACTCTTTATTAGTAAATCTTAGTGTTACTTATGTAACAGAAAACAACATAGTAGTAACCTGGCTCCTACAATGAAAGTAGCCAACTGAGAATATTTACATATCTGCCTAAGGATGAAAACACTGCATCTTTTAAAAATTTTTTGAAAATATTACAAAATTTGAAAATAAAATTCAATGCAAACTTTATTAACAGATTATATTTAAATACTATAACAAAAAATCAGAACAGGAAAAAGTCTAAGGAATATTAAGGTTGTCTTGAAAGAATGTGAATAGGACATTTAACATGAGTTTATGTTAATATTCAAACATTGCTTTTTCATTCTTTGGTTATATGAAAGAAGTTTATATTATAACCAACCTATAATTTTTACCATTTATAAGCAAAATGGTTTTCATTTTAAAATTCATGATGACTCTGCAATGTTAAAAAAGTCAATATAATCTGATCTCAGCAAAAAGACAAACTCTGAAAAAACACTACCCTAACTAAAGTCAAGAAGTATCAATCCCCATCATTCTGGTCCCCTTTTAAAGCACTAGGTCCACAAAACTGAGGATCACAGATAATAATCCTGTGGGCAAGTAAAAGAAATGGTAATCCTCCACTAAATGATACATTTCCTCAAATGGACAAAGAAATTAGTGAAAGTAGTATCAGGGGATAGATAATAGATATTTATCCTTAACAGCTGAAGATGACACTACTTATAAGATTTATTTGTTCTTTGCATGAGTATGGCTGAAAAGACCAATTAGTGACTTTTTTTCAAATTAACTCCACATTTAGGTTGTCTATTATTCACCTTGTATAACAAGAAAAAGACAAGGACTCATAGATGGCAATATTCTCAAACAAAATACATACAATCTCAAAATAGTATGTGACTTTAATGCCCCCTAGTGCATGGCATAGATAGATATTAAACATAGATCTAGTATAGCATTTAGTAGTACTCTTTCAGATGGTGCAGTTGTTCTTCAAACTTCAAATTCATAAAGAAAATGATAAGAGAAAATTAAGGCAAAAAACACACCAATGCCTAAAGCTCAATTCTCCATATACTTTATACATTTTCTCTAATAACTTGTATTTCTAAAACTTCCCAGTAGATACCATTTTTAACTTTTAATTTTTATTTTTAATTCTTTAAATCACAACCTCAGTATATGGTTTTTGGGATATCTCGCCCACCTCCCTCCCTCAGGTGCCCACTCCATTCTTTCACACCCCACTCTTTGTTGTTTGCTAGTCTGTGTTAAGTCCATTAGTCTCTTTCCTGTGGTAGTGTTATTTCACTGGGTGAAGGACTATGTTCTTAGAACCAGGCGAGCCTTGATGGTAGGTTTGCAGCCTTAAGTTTGTGTTGGGCAGCTACTCTATTTTTTATTTGTGGTCTTCCCATGCTTTTTCTTGTTGGAGGCTGTCTTCTCCAATCCCATCTCTGTTGTTTTGCTGCTTTACCTTATGGTTCTGGCGTCAGGTTTAGGGGGTCTCACCCCCTGCCATTGCTGGTGAAGAAGTTTCTCTATGGATACAGGCAATTGTGATTGTCCATTTAGATGATCTCCTCTGCCTCAGTTTGCAGCTTTGCTGTGGTGCCGAAGCCTCCAGTCTTTGGCTTTCCTTCCCTCTCCCATAAAGTGGGGAGGGGTCCTTGTCTCCCAGAAGCCATCTCCGACATGAGGTCTTGGGTCTTGCAGACCCAGCAAGTGCATAGGTGCAATTCATGATACCGTGTTTCTATAGATGTTTCTCCTGTCTTGCCTGGATTGGTTCTTTTAATTGTCCATCTGCTGTGTCCAGCTCAGGCTTGTGGGTTGGATTTTTACCTGGCCCCTCACCCGTTTTATGATGGGGTTTGTATTATATATGTTCTTGTTCCTCCTGAAGATTAGCTGGAGAGTGATGAAATTGAGGAGGCACCTGCTCCCTGTGCCCACTCCCACCCACCACTTGCCGGTAACTCCCTGCATGGGGGCGGGGCCCAGATGTCCATGATGTGCCATCCCAATCATCCCCTCTGCTGGAGCCTGGAGGCAAATGCCTCAGTTGATCTGGGCTGCAGATGGCTGCTGTGCAACAACCATTCACTGATGGATGTTATAACCCCATCCATCCCCCCTCCTGGGCTCTCCAGACTTGGGGGGCTTACCCCAGGGTCTTCTCTGCCCTTGCTCTCTGCTGGCTAGGGGTAGAAGGGTGTGAGCCCTGGGCCACATGGAAGTATCCCTGCTGACCCAGCTACCCTGACAGTGTGCAGCTGGTCTGCACACCCCTGCAACCTCTGGACGAGAGGATGCTATCTGACCGAGGACTCCCATCCAGGCGCTAGGACTTGGAAGGGGTGTGGCCCTTCCACCAGAACTCCAGGTGGAAGGGGCGGAGCCCTGGGCTGCAAGGAGGCCTCTGGGCTGACCCAGTTACTGGGCGGTGTGCAGCTGGCCTCCAGTCAAGAGGACAGAGAGGATGCTACCTGTCCAGGACCTCCCTTCCAGGTACAGGGTTGTGGCCCCCTCACCTGAACCTGAGGCAGAAGGGGTATAGCCCCAGGCCACCTGGAGGCCTCTGGGTCCAACTGGCTACCCCCGGTGGTGCGCAGCTGCCCTGCATGCCCTTGTGCCCTCGAGAGGATGCTACCTGTCCCGAGGCCTCCCATCCAGGCGCCCCCAGTAGATACTTCTAATAATCTATCTACTAATGCCTTTCATTAGGATCTGCTTTCTAAGTCCAACCTAAATGGCTTGCATATTTTCTTTGCTAAATGGTGTTCAGAATTGGGTTTATCTGCAATCTAAATAAATGATAAAAAACATGAAATGTACTTGAATGCTTAAAGAGTAATTAGTTGATTGCTACTGATGAGAAGTCGATTGATACAGCATAAAAGGTGATCTAACAATGATATTTTTCCTATCCTATATTAAACCATTCAACCATAAAAACAGAAATGAGGATGCACTGAATACATACTCACCAACATGACATTATGGCTAAGAAAATCTAAATTTTCTTGCAATAGAGGAGATGGCCCTTGTGATCTAAAAAACCTATCCTCATTCTTCTACTTTCCTCAGAGCCTCAGAGCCCTCTTTACTTCTTCACAGGGTAAAGGGGTTCTCTAGATTCAAGGACCTCAATAGCACTGAGAACAGTTTAAACTATTTGTTCAACTAACCAAAATATTTTCCTCTGACACACTTTGAAGTCTTCTTCACAGGTATTTTCTACTTTGAAAACTAGGCAAGATTTAGTCTGATACATAAGCAAATGGTTTGTATTTCTTTCTCTTTTTTTATGTTTAAGCCATTAAAAATTACAACTGTATTTACCATGGTTTGGAGCAGAAAAAAATAATGATAGTGTGTTATCTGCATATATTTTGGGTTTTTCAGTTTCCTTCAGGAAATAAAGTAAGCATGCTCATCATGTGGCTTATTTTGTACTTTATGAATTATGCGGTTATCTTTGAGTCAAGGTTATAAACCAAATTTTAGCAGAGAGGTTCTACCAAAAAAAGTACTTTCTTTTCTTTATTACTTTCTTTTGCCTATGAGTTCCATCTGCAATTTTTTCCTAGCCTCTAAATTTCTCCCATAGTTACAAACTAGTGTCATCTAAATATACATCTTTAATATGTTTCTATATTACAAAATAATTTTTAATAAAAATGAATTTATTCCATATAACTAATGTTATTTTAAATAGCATACTTTTGAATAAGTGAACAAACTTACCTGTGGGCCAATCTGAAGTGCTTGATTTTCTGTTGCCCTTTTTCCTGATTCTATACTGCTCAGAGTAGTCTACCACTTCCCCTCGAGGTTTCCGCCCATCAGGAGAAGGAGTGAAAAATTTGGTAAGGCCATCAATGAGCCCTTTGGTTTTCTTGTTAAACTTTAAGGGGACACTACCATCTCTGCAGAAGTCCAAGCCATCTATTCGTTCTAAATATCCTTCTTCTGATGATGCTGACTGGCTGGAAAGGGTGATTTTACGTTTCCGACCCCTACCAGGGCCAGTTCGAACTTTGCTGAAGGGACCTTTTGATCTAAGGAATCAAATAAGGAAAAGAATAACTATTAAAAAGAAATCTTTTATTAATAGAGAATATATAATTAGTAACTAACCTACATCTTTATTTAAAAAGTCTATATTATTAAGAATATTCAATAAACTATATTAATGAATAAAAAGTAATATTATTAGACACATCTATTTTCAGGAAACCTAGTTATTTATTGTGAAAAGAATCTTAGGCCAGGAGTCAAAAAGCATGTTTGAGTCATAATTTTGCCACTTACTAGCCATATATCTTGAACAAATCACATTCCCTCTAAACATCAGTGTCTTCATCCGTAAACAGAGAGTTGGACCAGAGAACAACTAAGATCCTCCCAGGTATAACTAAGATCCTTCCTATGATCTCTGCACCAACTCAATTATACTTTTACCTCTAAACAAAAGGATGGGTTACTCTCTGAAAGTCAGGAATGAAAAGATCATTTTATAGAAAAATTAATGCTTGTCTTCAGATTGAAAATTTGAACTACAATACTAGCTCTGTATGTTTCAAGCTGCTGATACCCACTCATTTCAGTATACTACCTTGGAGACACTCTAAAGTGTAGATAAGGTAGGTTAAATTTTTGAGAATAAGACAGATTTTCAGATCTACAGATAGTTTACTTATCATTAAATGTAAATGACTATATCAAGAGTGAATACAGACAAAATGAGCTATTGAATCTTGCTAATCTCTTCCAGACACAGTTCAGTGTTCTAGTCCACAAGGGATAATTATATCCCTGACTCCTAACAAATGAAAAACACGCATTATTTTACATTAGACATAGAAGTGGGATGGAGCTGTAACCTCAATAAAAGCAGCTCTTCAGTGATTTCGACATCTGATAGAAACAAAAGTACTAAGACTACATCAGGAGAGGGATCTGTGGAAAGATTCTTTACTGTTTTTATATGAGAGAAGCAATACAGAGCAATGCCTAAGAATCAGCCTGTGGTGCGAGAGTATTTGAGTTTTAATCCTAGTTTAACACATTATAAAAAAATGTGTAAGTTAAGTCTCTCTAGCTATAGCTTCCTCCTTTGAAAAAATAACAAGGGTACCTATTTCACTTCATTGGGTTGTGGTGAGAATTAAATGAGTTAACACATATAAAGCAGTGTCATAGCACACTATTATGGCACAATAAGCATTGATCATTATTATTAAATAAAAGTGCCAGTTACAACAATTGAAATTTTTTCAATTAAGCAAATAAGTGAATCCTACACTACAGAGAAGACCCTATCCTTTTCTCCCCTCACCTTGCCACCAGAGTACAACTTACACCGTGTTTTGTTTCTTTAACCTGTTTTTTGGACGTCCTATTGGATTAGCATAGCGTCGTTTTATCTGTGCTGCTTTCTTCTGCAGAAGTTTCCGTCCTTTTTTTCTAGGTCGACATATTTGACATATCCACATGCCTATAAAGAAAAGAAATTCCACATAAAAACATAATAGACATAAATATATTGAAAGATTCCACATACTCTTCACCAGGAGTTCTTAACCTCTTTCTTTCAGGCCAAGGACTCTCATTTGAAAATCTGATGGAGAGTTTCCAATCCCATCCCAGGAAAAGAAACATGAAAATACAGACGCACAAAATTCTACAAACAACTGAAAAAGAAACAACTGAAACTCACCAATCTAATCTCCAGTTAAAGATTTTGCTTTATATAACCCAGACAAACCATTCTATTAAGAAATGTCGGGTTTTCATAGACTTTAAGCCTGATTCCAGGATTAAAGCAAAGAGAATACAAGATAACCTGAAACATCATATGGTGCCAGAAAATAAAAAGTGCTCAAAAGATGAAAAAGTCACGTGAAAAGAATATAAGCGTCACCTTGAAGAAGCTCCCAATAGTCAAATCTGGATCAGTTTGAATGGAAACAAACAAAAGACATTATAACAACAGTGGATCAGAACTCATAGAATACACACCCATGAATCCATGATGACATAAGTAACTGATAAACAAAAATATGGGGAAAAGGGATAGTTCTTCCCAGCAGAATTCTAGTTAAGTATAGAAATGATAATGGAATGAAAAAAATCATCATTACACAAATACCATAGTAAAAACTGCTGCAGCATCATTGATGGATGCTACAATTAGTGGGAAAACAGATAAAGAATAACTTTAAGGTATCTCTCAGGATTCTCCACTGTAACTAATCAAAATTATCGTTATTGGTACTAAGATATGCTAGTATTATAAACCCCTGCTGCAATACACTTCGTAAGGGCACAACATTATTTCTGCTGTATTTTCATCAAATTTCATAACTTCTGTCATACTGTGATAAAGCAAGAGACAAAGTAAAGGATTTTCATGAAATAACTGACCAATATTCTTTAGAAGTGTTGAAGTCAAATGATGAGTGGATTGAGAAGATGTAGTACACACACACACACAGAATATTATTCAGCAATCAAAAAAGAGAAAATTCCATTTATGACAACATAGATGGAGCTTGAAAGGATGTTAAGTGAAATAAGGAGAAAGATAAATACCAGATGGTGTCAGTAATATGCAGAAGAATATAAAGTAACTAAATTAATAGTCAGATAAAGACAAGCTGAAAAACAAACCCATGACAGCTGACTACAGAACTGAAAAACCAAGGAGGGAAGCAGGCTAGAGAAGGGAAAGAAGAAAGGGGGAACAAAGCACTATGGTAGTGAATATGGGTAAGCAGGTGGTAGGTGCACAATGGTGGCGATGGTGGTAATGTCTGATGGGAATACCCCAATGTTACCTCATTTAAAAATAAATTAATGAATGACTAGTTGTGTAAATGAAAAAAAAAGTGCAAAAGTCAAAAAAGATATATCCAATCTGAGAAATTAACACAGACTAGAAGACTAAGAAAATGTGACAACTAATGTATTGAAAGATCCTAGACTTGATTTTGAATCAGAAATTCAATCCTTCGCTGGGCCTGTAATCCCAACTACCTGGGAGGTTGCGGCTAGGAAACACTTGAGGTCCATGGGTTCAAGACAACCCCGGGCAACATAGTGAGACCTAGTCTCTTTGGAAAAAAAAAAAGGAAATTCAATCCATAAATTAGTAAATCATATGGTATCAATGGTAGTTTTCTGGTTTCAAAAATTGTATATGGGGTTTTATATGATGCTAATATTTGAAGAAATAGTTAAAGGATATAATAAGGACTCTGTACTCTTTTATCCACTTTTCTATAATTATTTCAAAGTAAAATGTTTCCATCTTTACACTGATATAAATCTTCTTTTGTAGGCATTAAGTACACAGGAATAAAGTCCTCAGACAATCTTTCTTATTTTGAAAGATTACAAGTAAATGGAAGAGGTAGGAAAGGAGATATTCCATCTTCCAAATAATATAAATTTAAGACTTTTCAATAGGTGACAGTCAACTGAGCAGAGTAAGAACACAAGACAGACCCTAAAACAGAATAACCTAAGGTTATTCTAGCTTTAACCTAAGGTTGAGTCTCTTTTCCATCAACAGGAAAGCTTTTTCCAGTCATTGCTAACTATCTCATAAACACTTAAGAAACCTATAAATCATGAAATCAGACTGGAAAAAGAATTTGTGGTATGATAATGCAGGGGAAACTAAGTGAATTTCTTTTAAAGAAATAGAAACACATGACAAGATGGAAGTCCAACCAACAGGCAATTGTATCCCAACTAAATACCTTACAAGGGACAGGAGTGAAAAGTAAGGAAAAACATTAAGCTGTATTCTTATGATTTTGGACACATTACTTTAAGGCCCTCAAAAATGAGCAATACGATCAAATACGATCAATAACACAGAAGGAGCATTTCAAAATATTACATAAGAGCAGTATCTTGTCCACTAGCCATGCTACTGGCAAATAGTTGTAAGTAAAAAAATCCAAGATGAGCTATTTTATTTTCAAGTACTGAAAATAGAGGAAAATAACTAAGAAATCCATACCACCTAACAATGTTACAATGTTAAAAGAGATAGACTATTCCCCACATTTAAAGTGTCAGCTCTCTTCCCACTTAGATAACCTTGAATAGAAAGATGCAAATAATTATTCTATGTTAACAAAGTAGATAAAAAATGCTGTGTTGGCAATTTGTTTCCAGAAAGAATTTCTCACCTTTTGGCATCCGGGTGAGTGGAGGATCACAACATTCCATGTGAAAACCTCGGTCACAGGAATCACAAAAGAGCATATTATCCTAAAATAGTGAAAGGATAGTTCTGCTTAACCTTTTGAAACAAAAACATGTGAGGATTATGATTTCATAAAATCCAGGAACTTCAATAATCTCAAAAAGGAGAAAAGTTACTATAATAGTGTAAGTTTCCTTAATTAGTATTGAGTAATAGACACTGAGAAAAAAAAATCTTACTTTATTCAACCTACAGTATATTATTACTTTCAAGATTATTCAATTACCAAACATAAGCTAACTTTAATCTAGATCATTTTAAAAAGAGAGATAAAGAGATGATTTGTATGCCTCCATCAAATAAATTCCACTAATATTTCCTTACGGTAACTTAGCCTCCCTGAAAATACAAAATTAAGGTGCTTTAAAAACTATCTAGAAACAATCCAAGTTGCACTCTGTAAGTATTCTAAACCAACGGCATGTAATATAAAGATGCTACTGTTCAAAAGTCATTGGACCAACTACCTGAAAAGTAACCAATCATATTTAACATGGAAATGTCACTTGCATATTCTACTTCCTAATGAAATATTCACAGTGGAAAACAAAGATACTCACTGCATTTTTGCCTTGATCTCGACAGGAGCTGCAAGTTTTACACTCAATACATTGCCACCGTAAGGCCTTGACTCTTATTGTCAGTTCAGGGGAAAACTTTAGACAGGATGGATGACCTAGTAAGTGAGGGGAAATTCACAAATGAAACAATCAAGATTCACTCTGGAATTATATTAAGGGAATATGTAGAAAAAGGTAATTATCTTAAATCAAAATATTTTATCAAAGAAAACAAGATACTCTTGGAAGCTTGCCACAATTCACATCAGGACTTAGGGCACTAATTCAGTTTTATTAATACTAAATAGGATTTAGATACATGCATGTGCGCTCATGTGCGTGCATACACACACACAATTTGATTTTTAAAATTTGACAAAACCAAATTTTTATTAAACATACATTAAGTCATTATATGTGTACACATGCTGGTATGTACATGAATACATAATCTAACCAGGCCATTTCTGGAAAAACACAACAGAAATTGTTTAAAATAATAACATCATAGGATACTAAACTATAAATATTCTGAAGGAGGATTTATTCTGTGCTCTTTTTTTTAACAACAATGTGTTACTCTGACAACTAAAATATATATATAATAAAAATCCCATCATTTAATGTGGGTTATCTGCTCATAGTTTAAAGCATTTAAGCTAAAACTAAAATCTAAACATTTCTATTATGATCAAAATGACAACATAAAAAAGGTCAGTTTCCATTTCATTCTCAAAAACTCAAGGTAGCCAATTTGCCTTAACCAAAGATTTGTTCCTTTCTTGATTACATTGATTATGTTGCTTTTTCTACAGTTTGAGAAAGGGATGGTTAAATTACCCTCTTTCTTTTTTCTTCCTAAAGAATTTTCTATTTCATGAGATCAAAACATCACAAACATTAAAAGAATATAAAATGGGCGTGTATATATAAAAAATCTCATTCATAATTTCACCAGGCTACAACAGCCATTTTCACACTGTTCTTTTTAAACTAGATAAAGCTAAATAAAATTTGAATGGTTGTAATCAGAGTATATAGCTTGTTTTGCTTTTCTTTATTATTTTATTCAAGTAAACATTATATGTAGATTCCCTTAGACATTATATTCCAATGAGCTGATACTCTATAACCTATCTGGTCATTCCCCTATAGTACAATAGACCGTTACTCTTAATATTACAATGACCACTAAAATTAATTATTTCATGCTTATAGGTTATTAAGTAAGAAGAGGTACACATAGCAAAGAGCTGGTTTCCTTCAACACACAGTGTTAACATGCTGGTCAGGAAGTGAATCAGTGTGGAAGCCATCAGTTGAAACTTGCAACTTCATGAAAAAGCCATGACAAAAACTAGATAAGCCATGCCCAAATTCCTGAACCACAGAAATAACATTAAATAAAAACCTTTGTTGTTGCTTTCAGCTGCTAAGTTTTAGAGTAATACTCGTTTTTATACCAATAGATAAAATTCTATTATTCTTTAAAAGTTCCCTTGATAGCAGTGATTTTCAAATAGTGCTCTTCCCAACTTACAGAAATTCAGACCACCACAAATACAATGCCTCTTAGAAAACAGGGCCATAACAAAACCCTCCTCCTACCCCCATTTCATTCTCACCTCAACTAGCAGATACATATTATCTGTTTAATATTTTAGGGTTCCCACTAAGTTCATTTGGAGAAAGGGTTCCATTACTAAATCACTGCAGTGTCTGACATGTCGCTCTATTCAGTCTATTATTTTACAGTTTATGTTGGATTATGAAATCTATAGTTAATTTTAGTTTGTGATATGGTCACTTACCACTGATTTGTCTATTCCTTCTTCTAATGCCTTCCATACATGGAACTGAAAAGCTCAACACTATACTTCCTAGATTCCTTTGCATGTAGGCTACAAATAGAATTAATTTTTACAACTGGGTGTGATTGAATGATTTTTTTTAAGGGTACTAACTTCTGGTACTGACTGTATTCTAATGATAAGTAATGACAAAAATGTCAGTATCTACCTTTCACCTTCAAGGTTATTCACAGGCAGTTGTCTATTTCCAGTATCCAGTTATACAACTCAATAGTTCCAGCCTTTCACTTCCACCTCAGTGGGCAGCAGATAAATTGTCTCCCCTGGTGGACAAATTCTGCAGTGTCCCAGGAATCAATCCTTAAAAAGTAGCCTATAGAGGCTGGGCATGGTGGCACATGCCTGTAAGCGGCAGCCTAGGAAGCCATGGCTGGGGCCAGAGATTGCAGTTCGAGTCCCACCGGGGACACGTAGTGAGACCTAGTCCCCAAAAAATATAGCTGGGCATGGTGGTGCACGCCTGTAATCCCAGCTACCTGGGAAGCTGAGGCTGGGGATGAGTCCGTGGTACCCCAGGCAACGTGAGCCTGCAGTTCCATGGGCAAAAATAGGGAGACCTAGTCTCTAAAAATAAATAAATAAAAATAAAAAGTAGCCTACAGTTTGCTTCTTTAATTCTTCCAACAGTTTCACAAATACATGACCGCAGTATTAAAACTTCCTTCCTCCTGACATATCTAGTATATTTGTTTCTGAACTAAATCCTGGTTGTTACTAATATTTAACTTCATTATTGTCACTGAAGATATAATAAGCTAACAGTAATCAAAGATAATGCCAGTTTATTATTGAAGCCTTCCTGCAAAATCCTTAAGACCTTAAAACTGTGGAACAAGAATAATCTCTGGAATAGACAAATGAGACTCTTGACAAAATCTTTTTTAGAACCCAGAATTTCACAGAGCTTACTAAATTGCAATATCAACACTATTTCCCAATGTGACATATGTAAGTTTCTATCAAGAAAAACCAATCTGTTATCATTCTGGTTCTATTCATGAATCCTAAGGCTTAAATCAAGAAAGACAAGTAGTGACTATTAAATCAGAATAGCGTCAAACTGATTGCTGATTTGAACAGATGTTTGACTTGAAATATAAAGATTAAAAGGCAAAAAAAATAAGTCTATAAAAAGTGTTTTTATTTAAGAAAAAAACTAAGCCCTTACTTAAATTAACTGAATAAAACATTCTAGCTATACATTTAACTCCCTCCTTTGTAAAGGAAGTTCTTCTCAATTACCTAAAATCAGACTGAAAATAAAACATTACTTTCATGAGTATCAAAAACACAAACTCAGTCAAACACACTTTCCTCTTGCCTCATAACGTGTCAGAAGAAATATAGGGGTTCACATACCACTGTTGCCACAGTCAGCACAGGAGATGAGTTCCTCTGGCTTCTTTTCTCGATTTTGTTCTTTTGTACCAAGACAGAAACTGCAGATGGGGATTGGTTCAGCAACCGGCTATAAAAAAAAGCACAGAATTCATTTGCACTAGTACATTTATAATATTAACACCATGACTTAAAATTACAGTTTTTAAATCCTACAAGAGTCTCACGTAACTTTAGGATAAATGCATTATTCACCTCAATTTTCAATTAAGTAGGTATGTTTTTACAAAGCCTGCCTTGACTGATCCCTGTAGTGATATTTTTAGTATAAAAAAGCATACTCCAATCATTTTGGCCACTCAATAACTATGTGACACAGTATGGATTAAACAACCTATGCCCTTTACCTAAGATTTAAAAACTCAACTGAATTAAGTATAAGAAACAGCATTACTAGTCCTTAAAATGCATGTAATGGCAAAGAGTGACAAGGTTATATAATAAGTATAGTTTAAAAAAAAAAAAACAGTAAATCAGTGGGAAAGATAAATTCCAATTGTGCTTGAAGAAGAACTGAAAGGGAAAGAAACATATTTTAAGTGTCGGGATTATACTACAGGATCTTTTAAAAATGTTTGTCTAGGATCTTAAAAAAAAGTTTGTCCAGGGACAACACATACAATTATTAAAATAAGGTTTAAACCTAGGTTTCCTATCCTTTACAGCACTAGCCCATGGCCTAACCCCAAGGATGGAAAGAAAGACAATACAGGTAGCATAAATAGTATGTTAAGGACATAGTTCCTGTGGTACAGGATGGGGTAAAGGGAGGGATTTAGACCAGTTTGTTTAGACTGTTACTGAATATCTTATAATATGACTTTTTCCTTCAAGAAAAGAAAAACAGAGGGCAAATGAAAGAAGAGATGATCACCTGTATTTAAGAAAAATAATTCAAGTAGCAATATCAAAGGCAAATGGGGAAAAACCTAAAAGTAAGTAGAACAATTAAACAGTGATGGAATAGTACAGTGAAGACCTAAGTTCAACCAATGCTAAGGGTGAAAAAAGGTATAGATTTAGAAACCAACTAATGGTACAAGTGAAATAAAAGGAAATTAGATGAAACTGACTAATACAAATGAAAAGACAGTGATATCATCAACTGTAAGCAGCAAGTCATCCTAAAGAAGAAAATTAGGAAGAAAGCAAAGAGATCATAAGTTCCATTTAAATTTGTTTAGTTGAGGTACTCTCAGTCAACTCTAAACTATTTATGCAAACATTATGCCAAAAGAATATGAAATCTTCAAGATGCTTTTTATCTACTAGGGAAAAGAGGCAAAATGCCTGTAATGGGAAACAAAAGAGGAAGTGCTCGTGTAGGAAGGGATAATAAGGAAATGTTGATAGATTTAAGTTCTTCTAAAGGTATTTGACAGGCAAGCCCACCAGGTGAGATATGAGAAGGGAAAGAGCTTAGTTTGGGACTTACTAAGCCTGAAATGCCTATAGTATATACATGTAGCAATTCCCATATATATGCTGACAAGAGAGATCTCAAGGTCAAGGGAAAAACTGGTCTGGGAAAAAAAATTTTAAGAGACACACATATACACACACGAAAAAAATTTAAGACACACACACATTACCATCAGAGTTGATGAGTTCTTCCATGGAATAAAGGTGGAAATTAAGAATTAAGGTCAGAACTCCAATATAAAGCAATCAACTTTGGGAGATAAAATATCTATAGGATTATATGAATGAGTAGTCGTTAGAGACCTCAGTAAAAGAAATGCCTTTTAGTGGCAAAATAAGAACTACAGTCATAGGAACCAACAACTTCCATAAAGGGATATAGAGCCAACAGGAGATAAAGTAGTGGGAAGATATTTTATGGTAGAGTTTATTGTGTAATACAACATGTGATTGTTTAAATTTATACAAAACAAATTTAATTCTTAGTCACACTAGCTACATTTCAAGTCACATGCAGTTAAAGGCAATAGTACTGGACAGCAAAAATATAAAATAATTTCATCATCAGAAAAAGTTATATTGAATAACAGTGGTTTAAAAAAAGAGGGCAGATTTTTAAAGCATGAGTAAAGAAACTAGTCTTGGTAGTACAGGATGGTGGAGATGCATATTATTTGTAGGCAGGATGGTGAAAATGAAGAAAGTACTTGTTTCTGATAGTGTATTTCTGGAAAACAGGAAGTAAAGTAGCTAAAAGTGGGGAATGGAATGGGTAGGTGAGTATAAGGGAGTAATAGTTAATGGAAAAAATTGAAAGGTGAGATTGGCTGGATCCAAGAATAAGCAATGAAAACACTTTCCAATCAAAATGGGAAGTGAATGTACAAGTCAAGAATCAGGAAAGTATGTATTAACAGAGAATTCAAAATACAACAGAAAAACATTGATGGAGACCCTGCAAAACAGCCTCTATCTTTTTGCTAAAATATAAAGCAATGTTATAAGTAGCTATGTGTGGATTATGACAGGAAATCAATTAGCGATGAAAAATTAAAGTGTCACTCAGTCCTACCCACGAAGTTAAGATGGAAAAGAACCAATTGAAATGGTTATACAACTTGCCTTGCTAGGTTCTGAAGCCTAGCAGCCAGAGAGTTGTAGATTGATAAAAGTCAAAGGCAGGAGACCTGCTGGTATACATATGTAACTATTTCTAAAACAGTGGACCACAAAGTTGAGGCTAAACATAAAGAGAAAGGGGTTGACAAACAAAGTATATAGAGTTAAGATATCATAGGAGTCCTGGTGAAGTGGAAATAAAGTCCCAGCAAGAAGTAAAAGTAGAATCAAGACTGTGTTCACAAGAATGTTTAAAGTTTGTATTTCCTAAGTATAATATTCTAGCTAATAATAAAATCCTAAATGGCAAATATACATGATTTCTTTCAGCCAGTACTACTCTGATATTGAATACATAGTGGTGAGCAAGGAAGATCCCAGAATGTTGAATGCTGAAGAAAATAAAAGTGAAGACAACAAAGTTAAGAGGTTAAGAAGCTGAGAAACCACAATTATAGAAGAATCACATATGTGTTTGGGTAAGTGAAAATGATGCCCAAGATAAGTTTTGCAATCTCAAATTTTAGAGAAAATATTGGTTCCCCAGCTTCCTACAAAAAAAAGGAGACATCATGATATTAGTAGATGGGAAAGACTTCATGTCAGAAGAATTTGTTAAAATTTTATTTATTTAGACAGGGAAGAATGGAGGTCCCCTGCATAGACACAGACAAACAGAGCTGCTCTGTTCAATATTTAGAGGCAGTGAAGATCAAGAAATGCATCAACTTATCATCTTGGCACTCTCCCCAATTCACCCTATTTTAAAACAGTGCTTAAGAGTATAAGAAGAGTAGCTCCACTAACAGGATTGAGATACAACTCAGTGTAAGACTTACTAGTGAAAACATAATGGTTTCATTTATATATAAAGTATACTGTATTACTACAACATTAGTTTAAAAAGGAACAAAGTTAGATTCAGTTAAAGAATTCTGTGTAAGCCACAATGACTGTGGAGTTGAAGAAGTCTACATCATCCAAACATGTCTTTATCATATACAACCAGACATTAGATTTTCTAATGGTAGAAATGTTATTTAAAATCATGTTCTAAGAATGGTTAGCAAGATTATCCCTACATTTCCCTCTATTATCCCTGTAATATTACTGCTGGCAATACTTTTTACATATGCCTAGATTTTACCCCAAATCTAGCCCAAAACAAAATAACAGATTATTCAAATCTATTCCTTAAATTTAATAAATTAACTATTTGTTAAATTTGGTGGCATGGATAGTGATTTAAACAAACTGCCTTGTTACTTGGATTTGTATAGGGAGTCAATTTAACGCAATGACTGTTAATTATCAAAAAACTAGTTTTAGAACTTGCCTATTTTCTACACAAAATAACTCACTAATTATTACCAATAATGACTTTACTTAAGTTTAAACAGTATTGCTATTTAGAGTGAAAATTAAAGCTGAAAAGTTATTTATGAAGTCAAATAAAGACATTGGTCCAAACATTCAAATTATAAACAAACAGTTCTCAGTAATACATGCAGTCACAACTTTCTTAACCTAATCACTTTCACTTCCAAAATGTATATTCTTTGACATCTTAGGTCCAAGAATAACCACAACTTTCAGCTAGCAAAACAAATTTGAATTCCTAAAGAAATATTTTTACTGAAAATATTTTTACTGATAACAATATTTTAGCTAATTGATAATTTCAGTTATTTTTTCTCTTTTAAGTGCAATTTGGGAAAGAATAACGGTAACTTGAGTATTAGTCATTTTAGCTGAGGAGCTACAACCCTAAAAGTGGTGAAAATAAATCATGTAATACAACATCACCTGTGAATTTTCTCTATGTATAGTACTGTTAATCAGCACAGTGATTTATTTTAAAATATGCCTACCTACATTGTTGAGAGCATAAGAAATTACAGCTCCAGATAATTTTCAATTTCAAAATATTAATGTGCATGAAAAAATCAGTGAGAAATGGCTAAAACTGAACTTTATCTACTGTAAGATTCAAACCTGCAATGTGCTGGGTAGTTTTAAGACATGAAGAGATGTTTATAACATTTTTCAAGTTAGTTTCAATAATCCTGTATCACAACAATAAACTAACTGATAATCTATAAATAAATCTGTTTGTTTGTTTTTAGACTAGGTCTCACTATTTTTGCCCTTGGAACCGCAGGCTCACGTTGCCCGGGGTACCACGGACTCAAGCGATCCCCTGCCTCAGCTTTCCAGGTAGCTGGGATTATAGGCACGCACCACCACGTCCAGCTAGGTATCGCTGTGTTGCCCCAAGTGGGACTAGAACTGTGATCCCGAGCCCCAGTCGCTTCACAGGCTGAAGCTTACAGGCACAAGCCACCATGCCCAGCTATACTAATAAATCTGTATAGAGATAGGTAATATGTTCTATAATCACTGTTGCCAAACATGTCCTAACTTAGTACTTGTATGTTACTGTTCTCATAACCTATATAAAATAAACCTGTTCTTAGAGCTAATTAAGCAAAAAAAATAACTTACTGAAAATGACTTTATATACCATTAAACACTGCAACCAGAGCATGTCACTAGGCTGCCCCAAATGGCTTCTGCGTTGTTTTAAAAGTTAAGTGAACTACAAAGCTCTCTATGATAGTCACCACCCTCCACACAAACATGTTATTACCACTCTGACCTCATCTCCTGTTGTCACTCACTCTTATATTTTATTCCAGCTTTCTTTCTTGTCCAAATGTTCTAGTTACAGAGCCTCTACATGTGCTTTCCTTATACCTGGGATGCTCTTCTCCAAATTTCTCCAAATTTCAGATTTCTATTTAAAAGTCATATAACTTCTCAGTAAAACTGACAATTCCATCCAACATTTCAAAGCAACTCATAGCCACTATAATTTATACCGCCCTTGTTTTATTTTTTCCCTTAACCCTTTTTGCTAATTAACAAATTGCAGGTGATTGTGAATCTTATTATTTGCCTTCAACTAAATAAATATGAACTCAAGGGAAAATGGTTTCTCCATTTTCAATACTACGTTCCCCTACCCACCTTAACCCTTGGACTGAGAAGCATACCTAATCATATAGTAAAATTTAACAAGTACTGGTCAACATATTAATTAAATTGCCCTGCAGAACTAGAAAGAAAAATATTATCTTATATAGAAAAAAAGAGTTTGTATGAGCCTGATAAAACTGTGTAATTTAATAACCTTAATATATAAATGTTCTACTGTTCACAAAATAGTATCACAACATAATTTCATAGTTTCAAGAATTAAGAATTTCTGCCACAACACCCCAGTTTCATTCAATTTCTTAAAAATAAGGGGTATTTGTGGCAAGAGACATTAAGTTGTCAGTTTTCCTTAGGGAGCCTTATGATAATGCTGAGATCTCCTTGATAATCACCAGATGGCAGCAGTGAGGCAAACGCACAGCAGAAGCTCTCAAAACAAGTACCACAGCTTTATGACTTGAAGCTTTTGGAAACTACTTTTAAAAACACAAACAGTGAAAATTTTGCCCAGTGAGGACATGTTTGGCAACATGAAAAGAAATGTCATATAAAGAAATTAGTAATTTTATCAAAGACAAAAATGTCATTCGCAGGAACATGGATGGAGCTAGAAGGAATCATTATCAGAAAAAAAAAAGAAAAAGAGAATATAGGATGGTCTCACTTACATGAGTGATATAAAGAAAACAGACAAGAAAAATTTAAAACTGCCAACAGAAGGGAAGCATAGAGCAAAAGAGGGGGAGGAGGGTAAATTCGGGGGAGGAAAGGGCACAAGAGGTATAAGATGGTTCACAGGTGATAAGGTGATGGGAGAACCCCCTGGGTAGACAATGATATATATGTATATATGTCTATAGATACATGTATAAATATATATGCATATATACATGTATATGTATATATGTATAAATGTGTGTGCAATCAATAAAATATATGTATATATACATGTCTATATATGTGTATACATGTATAAATGTGTGCAATCAATAAAAAATTAAGAAAACAAATAATTTTAGACATAATCACCTAGGATATTTAAATATTTCTTAGTTATCTATATATATTACATTCATCTGAGATAATCCCTTCTTAAAGTCCAATATTCACTTTTCCCCTGAGACTTATCCTTAATTTGCTGTATTTTAGTTTTGATTTTTTAAAGTCATTATATACTTGTAACTGTCTCTATTTCTTAAATTTCTGAGGAATCAAATTCACTTTTATGTCATTTGGATATAAAGAATGGCCAAGGCCGAGCACAGTGGCGCATGCCTATAAGTTTCAGCCTATGGCTGGGGTTAGAGATCGCGTTCGAGTCCCGCTCAGGGCAACACAGCGATACCTAGTCCCAAAAAACAGCTGGGTGTGGTGGCGCGCGCCTGTAATCCCAACTACTGGGAAGCTGAGGCTGGGGATTGCTTGAGTCCATGGTACCCCAGGCAACGTGAGCCTACGGCTCCACCAGGAAAAATAGCGAAATCAAAAAAATTAAGTAAATAAATAAAAACTCTTAAGGATAGCGAAACCTAGTGTCAAAAAAATTAAGTAAATAAATAAAAACTCTTAAGGAAAAAAAAAGCATGGCCAAGACCTGTTTTATTGTATATACTGAGATAAAGTTAACAAATTCAAGAATTTCTGACCACCGGAGTTTTTGAAGAAAAAACTGCAAATCTAAACTTAAGACATGACTTCAGAAACATCTAAGAGATCATTTCATAACTTTCTGAGGCCACAAGATGTGACTTCTAAAAGGCAAAAAATTTTCTCAAAAATGTTTGACACTGGAAATTATTTAGTATAGCCAATAATGAAAGTATGAAAGGTCATAATTCAAGTAAGAATCCCCATAATGCGCAAACATATAATAAAAGATAATAGTTTTATCGTTTTCCTTAGACTAAATACAAAATATCTAAAATAATGCTTTTAAAATATCCAACTATAATTGTTGGAAGTAATTGTTTTTTAATCAAGTGTTATATCAAAAATGGGCAAATATTTTATGATTCCACTTCTATGAAGGACCTACAGTAGTTAAATTCAGAGACAGAAAGCATAGTAGAGGTTATCAAAAGCTAAGTAAAGGTAAAATGGGGAAATATTGTTTAAGTACAGAGGTTTGAGATGACAACGTTCTAAAGATTTATGAATAGTGATGATGGTTTTCAACACTGTGAATATATTTAGTACCATTAAACTGGATAATAAAAATGAAGTAGTTAATTTTATGTTCTGTAAATTTTACAATAAGAAAAATGAACAAAAAATTAATTGGTGTATATTTTTCAGATTATCACTAGTCAAATGAGTTAAGCAATAGATTCTAAGTCATGTAGGGAGAAGTGACTACTGTAACTGGTCCCAATCTAAAAAACCCATTTCTGCCGGGTGTGGTGGCACTCGAGTGTAATCCAAGCTCTGGGAGGCAAACAGGCCAGGGATAGCTTGAGTTCAAAGGTTCAAGAATACCCCAACATAGCGAGACCAGGTGTCAGGGGGGAAAAAAAAAAAAGGCAGCAGGGCGCGGTGGCGGGTACCTACAATTGCAGCTACCTGGGAGGTTGAAGCTGGGGATTGCTTGAGTCAATGGGCTTGGGACTTCCCCCGGCCCTTACTTTGTTAATCTTGAGTACAATAATTAGAAGTATAGTTTTTAACCATACACACACAAAAGGTGAAAATAAAATCACTAGTAACAAATTCTGGCCACTGAATTTAATTTTAAACATTTTATACTCACTGTAAAGCAAATCTAAGAATTAAAATGTATCTAATCAAGGTCAACTCATCCTCAAACTAAGACCTTTCTGACCACCATGGATCTGATCCTGCCAGGTTACCCTGTATGATCCACCCTAAAAGTACCTCTTCAAATCTACTCACTTCATCTTTACTCCCTTACTTTTAATTTTTCTTCAAGATACAATTTTATCTGCCTCTTCAAATACTTCTAGTGATTCCAAATTTATTTGCCCTGCCCCTTTCTTCTCCTGCAGTTACAACAATTAAGTATATTTAATGCAAATTAACTTTTTTCAATAGATATTTTTTCACAGAACTTGAAGCTAAAATAATTTTCAGTTGAACTACTGCATTAATTGATAACAGCTATTACTGATGCACTCTATTATGTATAATAAAGCTGAAAGAATTACACATAGTAAACACCAAAAGGATTAAGAGCAGATAAACCTTAGCTTTGGAAAGTGAAAACCTTAACTATTCTTAGGCTTAACTTAGTAAAGGGAACAAAAACAATTCTCAATTGCTGAGCATAAGGAAAACAAATATGGCTAGACTTTCAACTACTATCCAAGCATAAGAAGTCTGATAAATACGTTTGGTTAACATTGTAACAAAAATTTGAGAGTAAAAAGCTGTGCTCACATTTTCATAGCACTTACCAATCAGTAATACAAAGTAATTAGAAATCAATTTATATACTATGCATATTATCTACTTATACATCAAAATTAAAAATTCTTTTAAGAGATACTTGTTCAATTATTTCCAGTATAAGGGGAACAAGTAAGCAAGGGAGTTCTCATTTATATTTTGCTAATTAATATTTTGTTTCAAGGCATTTATACTTTTAAAAAAGCTGAAGAATCCAAAAAAAAAAAAAATCTCTTCCTTTCCAGTCAGGTGAGATCTGTTTTACCCAGTAGGGTCTTTGATGAGTTCATGTTGTTCTCAACTCCTTTCCTGCAATTTAGTATTCAAATTTTCCTCTTTTCCAGAAAGACAGTATAGGTAAGGAGAAATCACCCTAGATCTTTTGATTCACCTCATAAGAGCCTTGTGTACACAGTATGTACTAAGTATTTGCTGGAATTAAAATACAACAAAAATCAAGCTTAACTTCCAAGAGGTTTACCAAAGCCCCTCTTCCAAGATTCAATAATCTTTAGGGGAGCTGTATTTGCATAGGATTTAATCTTTTAAAATTCTTCAACAACCCATATAAACTATTAAAGCATTCTATGGCTGCTTAGTAAAACTTTTTTTTAAATAATCATGTCTTCAATAGTATAACACTGCAAAAGATATATAATAATATATATATAAAACAAATATGAATAGCCTGCAAGAGTTCATTTCCCATTACTTATAGTTCACAATAAAGTGACCATACATATAATTTTAATCAGTTCCAACATAAGCAGGTAGCCAATACAAAGCTTATTAGCTGTATTAACTTGAAATCATTTTTATTAAAATAAGCTCATTCAGTGACTTCTACAATTAGACACACAAGATTATTGGTGAAAGAAAATAAGATATAATTAGTCATGACTCATTTTAATTTACAATTAAAATATATACATGTTACTGTAAATTTAGATGAGAAAGTATAACAATTTTCTATTTCCTAATTAGAGGCAACATCCAAAATGGTAATATGTCTATTTGCCAAATTTAAATTCTATGCTTAGAAAATACAGTTATCTTTCTTTCACATATGCATTAATTATCTCAGAATTCCATTTCTGCCTGTCATTTAAATACCAGTTCTTCTTTTATCCAAATATGATACTGCCAAGTTATCACTGCCTCTCATTTCCTTAGGGACCTTTTCATTTTCACTTACTTTCTTTTATATACCTACAGCTCTCTCTCTCTCCCCTAATTCAGTCATATCACCACAAGCAATCTTCTACACAGACTCACTCTCCTTAGATTTTTCTTGTCTTTGATTTTTTTCCCTGTGTGTTGCTATCAAATTAGTCCCCCCTTATAACACTATTTTCTCTATCCAGTTACTCACCTGGCTCAAGACTTACACAAGGTATCTCAGATGCCAATTCCCAGAGACTACTGATTTCTCTCCGCTCTTATAAATAAAACTACTTTCTTCATACTAGCTTCCCTCCACTCTCACCTACACACACTATCTTCAGAAATCACTTTATTTTCCTTCCCCAGATTATTTCACCCCATCTCTCAAAGTCCTCTGTATTCTTCTCTCTAAAAAACAGCTCAGCAGGAGTCAGAAACACAGGTGGTTCTGTTTACCTACAGTATCACTTTGGACAATTATTTAACCTCTTTGGTGTAAACTGGCAAAGCATACCAACCTTTTCAATTATCATAAAGATTAAATGGGGTAAAGTTACAGGAATACAATTCAAATACAATTCAAATACAATTCAAATACATGCAGTTTCTAAAATCCGTATGCCAAATTGTATCTATCAAAGTTTATCTTTATTGCATGATTGCTACTTTCTTTTGTTCAGTTTTAACATTTCAAAAAAAGGGTACTGTGACTAAAATTTTCTGTCAATGTGTATATATATATATAAAACATAAAATACATATATTTCATTATATATATATATATATATGGATGTGTAATGTTCTGCTACTATTAAAATGTTGGTATTTGGAACTGAAAGGGATGTGTAAAAACCACTAGATACTAATTTTACCAAAGATAAATCATTGTGAAAGTTACATATATGGTTAATAAAGTGATTAAAATCACAACCTAAATAATTTCAATTCAGTCACTCAAAAAAAAATGGTCCATAAATAATTGACAGAAAAACTGACTTTACAAGTGGAAATGTTGAATTTCTATTATTCATAGTGATTATGGTGGGAGAAATTAAACTTACATACTTAAAACTAACCAGAGGTTCTTTTGTGAAGAATAGCAATATTCATAGCAATAAGAAATCAATCTTTTACTCCCTTTCCTATTCTTCGAGAATGAGCAAGGGTAAAGAAAAACAAAAATGCAAGCCATAGCAAATTCCTAAATGTAACTAGAAAGAAAGTAAGATTCTTGATTTAGCACAGCACTGAGAAACTAAAAGAAAGGCTAAGGAAATGTGAAAAGGAAGCAGGAACAAATTCCTGGAGTCTAGATGCCCAAAGGACCTTCAAAAACTGTGCAACATCCAGGAAAGAGAGAGACTAATAATGGACTTAACACAGACTCGTAAACAAGAAAGGGGTTTGAGAGAATGGAGGGAGCACCAAAGGGAGGAGGGAGGGGGAAGTATCCCAAAAACCATTTACCGAGGTTGTGATTTAATGAATAAAATTGAATAAATGAATGAACAAACAAACAAACAAACTGTGTAACATCAAGTTCTAAATTGTTTTCTATATCACAATAGAAATTAGGTGAGAATTTTAGTGTCTCTTCTCCCATGAAAATTTCTCATGGAAAAACAAAGATGAGCAATTTTTCAGTAATTAAAAAAGTAAGAGAGCTTAAATTTGGTTCTGTGCAGAGCAGAGCTGAGAGAACTGACCCAAGAAATCAAAGTAAAAGACAGAGGTCTCAGGTACCTAGCCCCCAAAAAACCATATATTAATGCAAGTCCCTACATATTTTGTGAGATCTTGAGGAAGAATGAAATCTCCCCCCAAAGTAATAAAGAGGCTTGTTAAACAACATGCCCCAGATGTCAATTAATCTAGGCTGCTGCAGGAAACTTTTTCCCTTGCCTCAAAGCATACAACATTCTAGGGTTTCCAGAAAAAAGCAAAGAATTACATCTTTGTTGGTTTTCATGTTTTTAGGTTAAATAGAAAAGCTTTGTCTATCTTAATTATAAAATCAAGATATAAAATTTTCACCTAATCTTTCCCTTTCTCCCCTATAAAAATTAGCATTTACTAAGAACTTAAAGCACTATTATATGACTTATAGGTACTAACACTTGAAGGTCTGACAACTACCTTATAAGCATTATTGTCATCATTTTCCAGATGAGAAAATAGATCCCCAGTATTAGTCCTTATGACAGAAGTTCAAGTCATAAATAATGTTAGAGCCCCAAGCACTCCTCATCCTAGCATTGTGTTCTCTTCATGTATATTGTTCCCCCGTTAAGTACATTAAACACACACACACTACATATAGTGTGCAATCGCTTTTTTGTTGAATTTACTTTTATACCAATAAATTTGAATTTTTAATGGCTATGTGATAATCCACGACATCATAAAATAATTTAACCAACCCCATACTGATGAGCACTTCAAGTGCTTCTAATTGTTTATTATATTCAATATGTAATCAAATGTCCTTGTACTACCTTTCCTTACTTTTCAAATTATTTCCTTAGGATGTATTCTTTGACCTGGAACTACTGGGTGAAAAGGTGCACATTTTTCTTTATTAATTTAATTTTTTTGATTGATTGCACATTTTTTTACATCAATGTCTACCCATAGTTTTCCCACAACCTTATACCCATGAACCATTTTAATCTCTTGTGCCCATCCCTCCCCCAATTTTACCCTCCTCTCCCTTCTCCTCCTCTATTCTTCAGTTCTGCTGACAGTTTTAAATATTTGTTCATATGTGCATTTGTTTTCCCTATACCCCTCATATAAGTGAAACCAACCAGTATTTCTCTTTTTCTTTCTGGCTTATTTCCATTAACATGATTCCTTCTAGCTCCATTCATGTTGTTATGAGTGACATAGATTTGTATTTTTTTTAACTAGATGAATAATATTCCATTGTGTACATATACCACAACTTTCTACAAAGTTGTAACAAAACAGACAGCATGGTACAGGAATAAAAACAGACACACAGACCAATGGAACAGAATTTAAAGTCCAAAAATAAAGCCACACATGTATGATCAACTAATCTATGACAAAGGGGCAAAAAACATACAGTGGGACAAGGATAGCCTCTTCAACAAATGGTGCTGGGAAAACTGGACCTCTATATGCGAAAGAATGAATCTAGACTACTCCCTCACACCATATATAAAACCCAACTCAAAATGGATAAAAGACTAAAACTTGGATGCAAAATCTGAAGCCATAAAAATACATAGAAGAAATTATGGGCAAAACACTCCAATACCTACAACCTCTTTCAGGATGGAAGGAAGAGAGACATACTGCCCCATTAAACTTTAGAGAGGCTGTATTCCTGCCAAGGAGGGAGGGAGGGAGGAAGGGAGGGAGGGAA
>PVHY01007672.1:17073-66105 GCA_004024945.1 Uropsilus gracilis | reverse complement strand
GGTACCACAGACTCAAGCAATCCCCAGTCTCAGCTTCCCAGTTAGCTGGATTATAGGCGTGCACCACCACGCCCAGCTGTTTTTTTGGGAACTAGGTCTCACTACGGGCCCCAGGCAGGATTTAAACCGCCATCCCTAGCCCCGGCCGCTTCATAGGCTGAAGCTTACAAGCACGAGCCACCGTGTCCCGCCCTAATGACATATTCTTTTTTTTTTTTTTTTTTGAGACTAGGTCTCGCTATTTTTGCCCGTGGTACCACAGACTCAAGCAATCCCCAGCCTCAGCTTCCCAGGTAGCTGGGATGACAGGCGCGCGCCACCACACCCAGCTATTTTTTGGAACTAGGTCTCACTATGGGCCCCAGGTGGGACTCGAACCATGATCCCTAGCCCCGGCCGCTTTATAGACTGAAGCTAACAGGCACGAGCCACCGTGCCCAGCCCTAATGACATTCTTATCTTTTATGTGTCATTGATGATTTTTCAATATTTTGTACCTAACTCTATTTTCTCCAAAGCCGTGTGAGTTTTCCACAAACTTTCCCATGCTGCAGAATTTTTAGGACTGTATATGTCATACATATAATAACCTACACATTCTGCCTAGAATTTCTTTTTCTTCCTTTTATGCATAATGCAAATCCTAATTTTTATAAGTTCAGCAAGTCTTTGACTGGGGAAGCCAGTTTTCAGTTCAATGTTTATACTTGAAACCCATCTGATAACCTCCCTTAATATTTTTGTCTTATTATCAGTGCTTAATTTTTAACTTAACGCATGGTGTCTGAATAGTTCTGATTAGTAGGAAGCCAATCTACTCCTATTCCTCAATTTGTTTGGATGTTCTCTGAAAAGGAGTTTAAGTCTTATACTACTCTGAATATCCTATAGTACCAGCAGCAAGCCTTCAATTCATGAGAACAAAAATCAGTATTGGTAAATATTTTTGTCATGTCTTACATCTTCAGCCATTCTCCAACAACTTATCTTCCAAATACATCTATATGGATTCCCTTCAACAGGTTCTAATTCAGTTCCTATAAAAAAACATAAAATCTATAATTAAAAACTAGATCTTCTAATTTCAATGAATTCTATAAACTGCAGCTCCCCTTCACAAAGAGCGGCATTTTAAGTTAAATATATCCTCATTCAGAATAAAATCTAATAACATACCTCCATTAACATTGGGGTCATGATACAATTTCCAGCCTTCAAGTGTTGCAGCTCTCCATGCCTGACCACAACGCTTACAGAGTCTCTGTGCCTTCAGAAACAAGAAAGAGCAGTTACTCACATAACCATCACAGCACATGCTGACCTTCTTTTATTGTGCTTTGCAAATACCATGCATTTTACAAACTAAAGATGTATGGTAACACTATGGCAAGCAAATCATCAGCATGTGCTTAATTTCAAGTCTCTGTGTCACATTTAAGAACTTCTTAAGCATAATGCTATTAAATACTTAACATTCTACAGTATAGTGTAGACTTATCTTTTATATGCACCGTGAAACAAAAAAAATCTGTGACTTGCTGTATTGCAATATGTGCTGACCCAGACTAAACTCAGTATCTCCAAGATATGTCTGTACTGGACAAGTATTTGTGCCTTTTGGAGCAACATATGACAAGATAATTCATGGCACAGTTGTCACAAAGGAAAACACAGACTAGTAATGGCATCTCATTTAACCACCATATGTACGTCTCGCCTCTGTGATCTCTTCCTTCCTTTCTTTCCTATCTCTTTGATGCTGGGTTTACTAATAGATACCCTCGGTGCCCACAGGCACTTAATTCTACTATAGAAAAATGGGACTAAAAAGGTTGATGAATCTTGATTTAGAAAAAGTATTATAAAAACACTGTTAATCTCTATCTCAACAAGATACTATTTATTGTTCATTTGGCCTAATGATGATATTTATGTTAAATGTGACCAATCAATGAACCTCATGATATTAAGTCAGAAAAACGTGTAATAATAATAATAATAATAAAAATACCCAGTAATGAAGTAGTAATGAATAGTTTTTTCTTTTTAATAAAAAGGTAATTCTTAGGTAAAAAATAGATACATCTTGGTTGGTCCATCATCTTTTTCTAGGAATTATCTCATCCCCCTTTAGCTCATATTGTTTGGGTAGGCCTGATCCCATCTCTGAACTCTACTTCAGCATGGGAGCTAACAGTGATTGCTTCTAGGACTCTTATTGGAGATAAGAGGAAAGAGACACTGTCCAACTGATCGGATTGCGAACTGGCAGGGAATGTAGCCTGGAGCAGCTGGTGGCCACCACTAATACACAGAGCAGCTTTTGAGAATGAAGCCAAAAAAGAGGACAGAGCCAAGAGCATGGGGAAAAGAGTTTGCTAATGATACCTTTCAAGTTCCTGGATTCTGCTTAAAACTAGATATAATCCTCCCTATTCCACCAATCTATCAATTCCCTTCTTGTAACAAGTTAGATTTTTATTTCTTAAACTTAGAGAGCTTGATTAATATAACCAGTTAGAAAACAACACCTTTGATTTATAGCTTTTAAAAGCTATATAGAAACATGGAAAAATGTTTTAATTTTTCTATCTAAAAGAATGCAGGAAAAATACCAAATTCTGAATCTTTTTCTAAGCAGACATAGAAGGACAAATAGTCTATGATTTCGCTTACATGAACTATCTAGAACAGGTAAATTGATAGAGATAAAAACAGATTAAAAGTTACCAGGGGTTGAGGAGGAGGGCAGAAATTGGGGTGTTACTGCATAATGTCTACAGAGTTTCAGTTGGGATGATGAAAAAGTTTTGGCACCAGTTATAGGTTTCATAACATTGTTGAAGCAATTAATGACACTGAAATATACACTTAAAATGGTTAAAATGACAAATTGTGTTACATATTTTACTATGATGATGTTTACAACTTGGGAAAAACCTTGAATGAGCCAATGACTAAGCTAGAAAGAGGTATAAAAGAAACATGGTTACAACTAAATACATAAAAATCACTATCTGTGGTAACATAAAGGTAGTGGGAAATTGAGTTTTGTGCTTCAAACCTTCAGTCATATGATCTTATTTTTGTTTTGGATTTTTAAAACATAGTTGTTTGCCACTGTGGCTCCTAATCATTGACCATCCCTTGGCATACTGGGTGGCACCTGAATGCTGCTTAATGATCCAAAACTTAGTATTATAAAAAATTACTTAATACAACACTTTGAACTAAAGAATATCACTAAGAATAATACAAAGCACAATCTAATACCTGAAGTTTAAAGTTTAAAGCCACTATGCATCAGACTGTCTAGGTGAAAGTCAATAAAAGTACACAGTAAATTGTGCAATTAGATTCATAACATTCTACACACAAGACCTTAACTATCACAAAGGAGATTACATTTTTAAAAGGTGAGGGCCAGTGTAGTCTTCAAATGCCAAAATAACATCATCTAGAAGAATAATTAGGCTAGACTTATTCTCAACTCTTAAAAATCAACACTAAAGATAACAAATATATGCCTAGGGTACACAGAACAATAATACAAAGAGGCAAAACTTGATTTTCTTTTAAATATAAAGAGTTGTGCAACTAAATGCACTGGTTTTTAGAGCAATGTGTTTCTGATCATTGGAAAAGTTGAACAGGATTTAGATCAAGGTATACTATTGAGGAGATTACTGCACTGAGAAGGTACACTCAGTGATCACAAAGCTCCCTTCCAATTTAAAAAGTATGACTTTTTGAAACTGGACAAGTTAGGGTACACAATTTACCTCTTCTGTCATTCCAGCCCGGATTAGAGTAAAAAGGTACTTGAGTAACCTGACTTCATCTTCTCTGTCCAGATCATCAAGGGGCATTTTCTGTCTTATGGGTGCATCAGGGTCCTATGAAATAAAATCACCAACCAAAAATCCTTTGTAACAAAATACATTTTAGACTTCAAGCGATGACAAATCTCTCCTGAGTTTATATACTGATATTAGTTTATTTATAACTTATTTAATAAAGAAAATGAAAGTGTCACAAGCATTCCACAGTTGCATAACTACTTGCTACCCATTCAAAGCAGACCCCACTGGCCCACAAAGGAGCAAGCCTCTGTTATGCGAAGTAGGAATACCATTAGCCCAGCCTAGTCAGATAAATATAGGAATGCTACAAATAATTGAGAATTACTTAAATTTTACCCTGTTGCTACAACAGGGTGGGTTAATTTGAAACAAAACTAGGTTTGCATGGAGAACCAGCACAAAGAAACTGCAGGAATCACAACGTAGTCTGTTACAACAAAGTGATGATTTGGTACTTTCTATGAACATAAAAGCTGTGAACCCATTATGGGATTTTCTTTTTCTTTTTGAGACTAGGTCTCGTTATTTTTGCCTGTGGAACCGCAGGCTCACGTTGCCCGGGGTACCACAGACTCAAGCAACCTCAGCCTCAGCTTCCCAGGTAGCTGGGATTACAGGTGCGTGCCACCACACCCAGCTGTTTTTTTGGGACTAGGTTTCGCTACGGGTCCCAGGCAGGACTCGAACCGCGATCCCTAGCCCCTGCCGCTTCATAGGCTGAAGCTTACAGGCACGAGCCACCATGCCCAGCTATTATGGGATTAATATTATATAAAACATACCCAATGCCCAATAAATTTTTTTAAAAACAGATTTCTAATACATAAATGAATTTCTTAGACAATTACTATCTACCTTTCACAGATAAAACTGTGCTTTTAAACATTATAACTTTTGCAGCAAACAGCAGAAATGATCTGTATGATAAATCTCAAATGAAAAACTATTTTAATATAAGTAATTCTTATTCCAAATATTATTGAGTATATATTCATATATGGTAATATGAATATCAATTAGAAACAATGCATAATAAGGCTTTTTCACAACTATTCCACAAACAGAATCATTCAATTTACACAGTCTTCTCTGGCAAAATGAAATCACCAATTTACAAATATTAAAGAGTAAGTTATTTTTTAGCAGGGTAATACAGTTACAATTTATTTCAAGCTCTTTCAGTAGTTTTCCAACAATTTTCATCAAAAACAACTTTTGTTATTATTAAATAGAATACTGTAAGATTTTTCTGACTGTTACTTCATCCATACTTCACTATAAACATTTAAATCATATGTCCCCTGCCTCCAAAATAATTGGACTACTGTTTTGTTTCAAGTGTAGTTATTCCCTACGGCCATACCACCCTGAATGTGCCCGATCTCGTCAAGTGTAGTTATTCCTATTACTCATATCTTAGAATGACCTTTCTAATCTCCTGTTAATTCATAAAGCATTATTTTTCCCCCAGTGTATACATAAAAACTTTCTCAGTTTACCAACTCACAGTTGAAGTATTAAACCTTGCTTTATTTGTTCTAAATTAATTAAAAAATTAACTTCCTTTTAATGCTGACAAATCAGGAATGCTTTCTGATATTCTAATCATGAATATGTTTAAATACATTTCATCAAATTCAAATGCAATTTAGTAGTTTTAGAGTTAAACAGTATGAGCAAACTTTAGGAATCTAGCACAAGGATCAAGCAGAAGAAAAGTTCTAAACCTTATAAAAAGATAACATTTAACTTTCCTTTTTCTTTTTGAGACTAGGTCTCGCTATGTTTGCCCATGGAACCACAGGCTCATGTTGCTTGGGGTACCACAGACTCAAGCAATCACCAGCCTCAGCTTCCCAGGTAGCTGGGATTACAGGTGCGCGCCACCATGCCCAGCTATATTTTTTTGGAAGTAGGTCTCGCCATATGCCCCCCACAGGACTTGAACCGCAATCCCTGGCCGTGGCTTCCTAGGCTGCCACTTACAGGCATGCGTTACCATGCTCAGCCCAGATATCATTTAACTTTAAAGCCAACTTTAATTTCAAAGAAAACCTACCAATTCAGTGACAAGAGGACGTATACTTCCTATATAAGAGGTTAGCTGCCGCTGTTTCAAGCTATGCAGAGTGTTTTCCCTGAAAGAAAAAGCACATTTTTTAAGAGTACTTTTAATAGGTCTAACACACACACACACACACACACACACACACACACACACACACACTCACCCCCAAAGTAAGGAAAAAAGCATAAACAGAAAACAACATAGAAAAATGCTCATTCCTCTATCTGCCTTTGCAAAGTATCTGTTCAAATCTTTGCTCTTTTTACTAGGTTAACTTTTAGAGAGCTGTAGCTATTTATATGTCTCCCTATCAGTTTCTCTATTTAAAGTAGCACCACTATCATCCTTCACCCACCAACTGATTCTCTTTTCCCCAATTACAAATTCCATAAAGGCAGGATTTTTGTTTTGGGTAAAGACTGAATAATTAACAACTGAGTAACAACTGAGTAAATATTTGTTAAAAGATGAATAAATACAGTGTTAAGTGACTTTAAGAATTAAAGTTTAATAACTTACCAATATACTGATTTCGCATAAAATTCAATATTATCAGAAAAATCTCCAATTTCATCTTTGGCAATGCTCTCTAACCAATCTACTACCAGCTGGGGGTGGGGGGTAGAGGGATGGGAAAAAAGTAAAAAAAGTATTAACTATAAAACTTGTTAGTGTTTTTACTTGAAGTACTATGACCCCCCCTTAATTCAATCAAAGTTTGAGGCAAAAATACCACACAGCAATCCTCCCTCCTTTTTTTTTTTGATACTGTGTCACGCTATTTTTGCCTGTGGAACTGAAGGCTCATGTTGCCCAGGGTACCACAGACTCAAGCAATCCCCAGCCTCAGCTTCCCAGGTAGCTGGGATTACAGGTGCGCGCCACCACTCCCAGCTATTTTTTTGGGACTAGGTCTCGCTACGTGTCCCCAGCGGGACTCTAACCACGATCCCTGGCCCTGGCTGCAGCTTCCTAGGCTGCTGCTTACAGGCATGCGCCACCATGCCCGGCCCCACACAGCAATTTTTCCAAGCAATATTTTTAATTTGTAAATATGCATAAATATAATAAAGGAATGAAAGTTTCTTTAAGAGTAAATAAGGCTATTCCTGGAAATACTAGTGCTATTATTTGAAAAGTAAAGAATGAGATTCTTAATTCTTTTTAGTTTTAAATAAAAAATACAAGAAGAAAAAAATTAGGAAAGTATTAAATTTAAAAACTTTAGCTCTTTGAATGTCATGTACCTTTATGCCACATTACATAAAACATATTTTAAAATACCAGTCATACCTGACTTTGTCGGACAAGTGAATCCCTCTGAAACAAAGCTTCCACAACCATTTTCTCACTGGCATTAAGAGCCTATTTAGAAACAATTATTTGAAGGAAGAAAAACAAAAAAGATGTTCTAAGATTAAACAAAGCAAGAGTCCTGGGAAACAAACAAACAAAACCACAACTGCATTCAATATGGATCTCAACATAACTTGAGTTGAACAAAAGCATTCATATCAAAAGTCAGGAAGGAAAGAAGGCCTACTATATTACTGATAGTTATGTATTGGTGGTTTTAGTCAATGGAACAGACAAGTAGAAGAAAGGTGATTTAGAAAGGCTTATGGGAAACTTACTATTTGTAGATGATTATTGCCAACAAGGAAACAAAATAAAATTAAATGAAAAGTATACCAGAGCCAAAGAGATAGCCAAAAAGATCTGGCTTCCAAAAGACAGATAACTATGATTTCTATATAAAAATCACTAATCTTCTAATTGATGGTAATAACTAATTAGAAAATTAAGAAGGAAAGAGAATCCATTCACAATAGGGTTCACATAGACATTAGAAGAGCACAGATCTACGTAACAATAAAAGAACTAAGTAAATGGAGTGGTATGATCACAAATGAATTTCTGACATGATAAGGAAATTATTTTTCCCCAAACAATTGCAAAGTCAGTATTATATCCAATAACTATGCCAATAGGACTTTTAAAAAATGGAAATTTTAAAGTTCACCTGGGAAAGAAAAAAAAGAGTACAAAAATGTATTTTACAATGAGGAGGGAAACTTAACATCAGCAAATATTAAAACTGATGAGTCAGGGACTCCGGTGTGTAGTACTAGCTTTCTAATGAACAAATCAATGTAACAGAAAAGATCCACACAAACTATGATAAATGTTTTTATAAATTGTGTTGGGATAAAGGGATACCCATTTGCAAAAAGTTGAATTTTTTTATTTATTTTATAAACTGGAAACAGCCAGCAGAATGTCTAGAAAAACTGGTATAAACTGGAAACAACCAGAATATCTAGAAAAACTGGTGTACTTATTTGTAGGCATACTATGGAAAAATGAGGTAAAGCATATGTACTGACATGAAACAACTGAGAAATATTGATACATGAAAAAAGACACTTATACTGTATGAATGGAGTCATGTTATATGTTTTGAAAATATATGTCATGTTATATGTTTTGAAAATATAGATGTATAAAGAGGCACAGAAAATACCTGGTACTATATACACCAAATTGTTAGAATGAACAGCAGAGGTATGAAAAAGGACTTCTACCTTACATTCTATAAAACTAATCATAATTTGATTATTTTATGAGACTGCATCAAGATGGGGGGTATCAAATCTAATTCTATTACTAAAAATCATTAAGCACTTATGAAGGAGAAATTAACAAACTTACAGTAACTGCAAACATATTTTCATCTTCCAGTGCACACTGTATTCTGTCTCTGGGGAAAAAAAAAACAAAGTGAAAGTCTTATTTCACATGAATACATAAATCACCTTTAAAACCAGATACACATATAACCTGCACTCTACCCATGTAAGTAAATGAAAATGAGTTCCCTATTACTCATCTTATTTTAAAAATAAAAGTAGCAAATGTCTTCTGAGTCTGTTATTGACTCAGAAGCATAATGAAAACGTTTTTAATGGCTACCTCATACACACAACTAACTTTTTAATAAACCATTTTCACATGAAATGAATATGACTTTTTACCAGGATTTTCTCATTAGGATGAGAAAGCAACAGAATAAGAGCCAAAAGCCCTGAATATCTAAGAGGAAGAAACGTTGGTAGCTTCTTTTAAAATTTCACATTAAACATTTCAGTTTTTTCCCTTATTCTCTCTTTGCCTTAAGCACCGCAGTATTTTTAGCACCTTTGAAAAATTTTTATACATATCCAATATTTAACAGCTACCAGCTTTATGACCAAAATTCCCTCTCCACTCACTGCTGACAAATAAAGCAACAGAATTAAACATTAAAAATAGAATCTACTTCTAAACACATCCTACTGTAACTTTTAAAATAAATTTTCCTATTGGTTTGTTACCATATGTCTATTAGAGTTCCAGAACTTTACCTATACAAAGAAGCCAGCAGCCTCCACGTGACCATCTCCTGTTGAAGAAGCCAGAGCATACTGGCCGTTTTTGAAAACTTTTGTAGTCCAGGTGTTGCTCGGCTTACTATTTTACTCAGTATATTCACCTGAATTAAAAATAGATGTAAAGGTTTTCTGTAATTGTGAGTCAAAATTTTGTTTTCCTCATGTACATAGTACTAAAACTAATTACAAATTTATAACCTTTCCTGCCAATTAATTGTCTTATAATCGAACATAATAGAAGTGACCTTGATTTGAGGTTAGATTTATGTGAGTAAACAGGTAAAAGGTTAACATACTCTAAAAAGATTCAACAATAGTTATTAGCAAACATTACCTTGATTATTCACCCAGAAGATAAACTAAATCTAATCTATACCTTTCAACATCAAAATGGCATGAATCAACAATAGTGATAAAAATTAAAAAACCCAAATTATGCCTAAAATTTGTTAACAATACATAGCAAATCAAGACTTTTCTTAAGACTGGTATCAAACCACTGTAATTTCTAAATAAAATTTAGCCCAAGTTACTTCTTACTCTAAAATAGTGAGACTTAACATTGTTGGGACTTAGGCACGTGTGGAAATCTAACACACAGTATGGATGTTGTCCCCAGAAACACACAAAAAATGTTTCTCAAAGTTTATGAGCAGTATCTTATCTCATCAAGGGGAATTTGAAAAATAGAACTGTTCTTATTGAGGACATGAAGAATCATTGTACCAGGTTTTCCCAACCTCTGAAAAGCAGTAATGTTACATCCATCTTAGGCCTGCACTAAATGAAAATGTTATGTATGCCTCTCATGCCCTTATTAAATTCTCTATTTGGAATTTTAATCCCAGTAATTCACTAAGTGAGTCTTAATTTTATTTTAATGAAGTGATTGCCTTTTATAACGGAATGATTCAGAGAATAGCTACTGAATTCAGACTGATTTCTAAAACTATCAAAATGCTTGAAAAATATTACTATTTCAATTATTTTTGAATGTAATAGCTTCTTGAAGGCTCTTTCTCTTTGTTTTTTTTAAATGAACTTTATTTTCCAGAGCAGTCATAGGTTAACTGCAAAACTGAGTGGCAAAGAGTTCCTACTACTCTTTGCTCTCATGTAAGCAAACTTCTCCATCACTATCAGTTATCTAGCACCAGTGTAGTACATGTGTTCAAATCAATGAGACCTACACTGACAGATCATTATTACTGGCAGGTCATGGTTTACTTAAGGGTCTACACTTAATGTTGTACCTCCTATGGGTTTTGACAAAGGTATAATAACATCTATCAGTCATTATAGTATCAGGGAGAATAACTTCATTTCTCTAAAATTCAGCTGTGCTCCAACCTATTTGCCCCCACCCCCACCCCTTTAATCCCTGACAACCAGTGATCCATTGACTCTCTCTTTTTACAGAATATCACTGGAATCATATAACACGTAACCTTTTTCATATTGGCCTCTTAGTAGTATGCATTTAAGGTCATTCATGTCTCTTCATGACTTCATAGTTCATCTGTTTTTAGCAGAGAAAAACATTCCACTCTATGAATGAGTCATAGTATTGTTTGTCCATTCATTTATTGAAGGACATATAGGTTGCTTCCAAATTTTGGCAAATATGAATAAAACTGCTATAAATATCTGTCCTAGGTATTTTATGTGTCCATAACTTTTCATCTCACTGGGTAAATACCAAGGAGTGTGAATCCTGAATCATATGGTAGAAGTACGTTTAATGTTCTAAGAAACTGAGAAAATGTTTTCCAAAGTGGTCAAACCATTTTGCATTCCCACCAGCAATGATGGGTGAGTTTCTGTTGTCCTGTGTATCCTTGCTGTCAGTTTGCAGAATTTCAGCACTACACATGTAAGCATTTTGATTTAATTTGCAATTCTCTAATGACATATCATGTTGAACACTTTCATATACTAATCTATCATCTGTATTATGTCCTTTGGTTAGGTGACTATTAAATAAGTTTTGTTATTTTATTAGTCATTCATTATCTCACTGGTAAGCTGTTTTTTTTAAGACCAGGTTTTGTTGCCCAGGGTACCACAGACTCACAATCCCAGGTAGCTGGGATTACAGGCGTGCACCACCACGCACAGCTATATTTTTTTGGAACCAGGTATTGCGTGCCCCCCCATAGGACTCAAACCGTGATCCTTGGCCCCGGCCATGGTCTCCTAGGCTACCACTTACAGGCATGTGCCACCATGCCCGGCCTCACTGGTAAGTTTTAAGAGATTGCATATTTAAGTTTACATATTAAAAATTGTTTTCTTAAGGCAGCAGAACCCATTTGCCCCAAAAGAAATCATGTATTAACCCTCTGCAAATGAAAAGGAGAGCTGCTCTGTTCTGACGTCTCAACTACAACATCAATGCCAATACACCCCAAAGTCTTCTTCCTTAAACACTGTACGGAAAGTACAAGTTGATACTGTTCAAAAAACCCTATGATTACTGAAGCCTGACCAATAATGGAGTAAAATTAACTTACTTGACTACCACAAATGTTTTCATATTCTTCCACAAGGTCAAAAACTGTAGTTGAGGAGTGTTTTAAAAAAGACTGCAGGAAATCCGAAAACATACTCATGGATGCTAGTACACATTAAAAAGAAAAGGAACAAAGTAAAGTGACACACTTGTAGGTAATTCTATTTGAAAGTTTTAAACACAGTCATGAAGCCTTTCTTACTGCTTTTTTTTTTTTACCTTTTTTTTGAGACTACGTCTCACTATTTTTGCCTGTGGAACTGCAGGCTCACGTTGCCCAGGGTACCACAGACTCAAGCAATACCCAGTTTCAGCTTCCCAGGTAGTTGGGATTACAGGTGCATGCCACCACACCCAGCTATTTTTTTGGGACTAGGTCTCGCTACGTGCCCCCAGCGGAACTCGAACCAAGATCCCTGGCCCCAGCAGTGGCTTCCTAGGCTGCCGCTTATAGGCATGCGCCACCATGCCCAGCCTCTTACTGATTTCTTAAAAATAATTGTGGCAAAATACACATAAAATTTTCCATCTTAAACATTTCTAAGATTATAGTTCAGTGGGATTAAATGCATTTATAATACTGTGATACTATTACCACTGCCCATTCGGAGAACTCTTTTCATTCATTCTGCAAAATTAAAACTCAGGATAGCCAAATATTCCTGAGAAAGAACAAATCATATTTCTTGATTTCAAACTATATTAAAGTGATAGTAACCAAAACAGTGCAGGACCGGCATAAAGATAAACACACAGATCAATGGAAAAGAAGAGCGCAGAAAGAAACTCCTGCATGGACAGTCAACTAATATTTGATAAAGGAGTCAAAAATAATTAAGAATAAAAGAGTCTTTTTAATAAATGAAGTTAGAAAAACTGGACCATCACATGCAGAAAATGAAACTAAACCTCTATCTTAGACCACGCACAAAAGTGAACTAGGGAAAAAAAAAAGAAGTGGAAGTAGATTAAAGATTTAAATATAGACTCAGGGCACATGGCACATGCCTGTAAGCTTCAGCCTATGAAGCGGCTAGGACCAGGGATCATGAGTCGAGTCCCACTTGGGGCAACACAGTGAGACCTAGTCCCCCAAAATAGCTGGGTGTGGTGGCAAATGCCTGTAATCCCAGCTACCTGGGAGGCTGAGGCTGGGGATTGCTTGAGTCTGTGGTACCCCAGGCAACATGAACCTGCAGTTCCACGGGCAAAAACAGTGAGACCTAGTCTCAAAAAACAAACAAACAAAAAACTTTAAATATAAGTCAGGAACAATGACACATGCCTGTAGCGGCAACCTAGGAAGCCACAGCGGGGACTGGGGATTGCATGGTTTGAGTCCCACTCAGGGCAACGTAGCAAGACTTAGTTCCAAAAAAATAGCTGGGCGTGGTGGTGCGTGCCTGTAATCCCAGCTACCTGGGAAGCTGAGGCTGGGGACTGCTTGAGTCCATGGCACCCCAGCCAACCTGAGCCTGCGGTTCCACAGACAAAAACAGAGAGACCTGGTCTCAAAAAAGAAGAGATTTAAATATAAGACCTGGAAATGTAAAATTCCTGAAAAAAAAAGAACTAGGGAATAAAACTCCTTGACACTGGATTTCACAATGACTTTTTACATTCTAATTATAGCCAACAAATTTGTATTACATATTTCAAAGTTGCAAAAGAGATTAGATAGCAAATGTTCTTATCAGAAAAAAAACATGATATGACAGTATGATAGCGGTATACTGAAATTCATACTGCAATAAATAAATGTATTAAATCCAATGTTGTGCACCTTAAACTTACACTGTTATATTTTAGTCATATCCCAAAACTAAACTAAAGCTCTGTACCTACTAAACAATAATTTTCCATCCCTCCCCTTTCTCCTACCCCCAGTCCCTGGCAACCATCACTCTATTTTCTGTATCCATGAGTTTGACTAGGAGTGGAATACATAAATCTGTCCTATCATTGGCTTGTTTCATTTAGCATGTGCTCAGAGTTTATCCATGTTGCAACCTGTGTCTTCATTTCTTTCTTTTTGAAGACTGAATAAAATCCTAGCGTATGTATCACTATACCTTGTCCATTTATCCATCAATGGACATCTGGGTTGCCTTTGATGTGATAATTATGAATAATGCTTCTATAAACAGGAATGGAGATATATACACATATAGCTATACATATATATATGAAGAGATAATTTTCTTTAACTTAATAATGACTAGCTAAAATTTGTCACAAAATACAAAGCCATTTTACCAGCTTCCCCTGGATCATCCTCTCTTAACATAACAGCACTGAGAGTTACATCTTCTGTTACATTGTGGGGCTCTGTGTTTGGGAAGAGCACAGAACGCTGTGATGAGAATGCGGCAGCCCAATTACTGTCATCCAGATTAGTTATCTTAAAAAAAAAAGTTAAAGAGAAAATTAATGGAATTATTTCTATTGAGCTATAAAACTAATTATGTTTTTTAAACTCTTTATATGTGTGTTCATTTTAAATAGACAGGATATTTTGTTAAGGAAATTATATATTTTTTGAATTTTATTCACTGTACCACTCTGTGCTTTAAAAAAGGCATAAAGAGAGCATTTTGGAACATTCAAGCTGATGTTGAGGTAAAATAACGAAGTTCTACTGTTCTAAAAACCACCTAAATTTTTTACTTTGGGAGAATTGTACATGACAAATGATCCATTTTCTTCACCAAATAAATGGAAATTTAAAAAAGAATGAGGGAGGAATTTATAGACTAAGAGACTTAGACGGACATATCAAGCAAAAGCCTGTTTGAATCCTGATTTGAACAAACCACCTTAAAAAAATTTTGACACAAGTGAGGAAATGTGAACACTTATGAAATATATATTATAATGAGTGCACACATACACATATAAGTGTATCTATAAATAAAATGCCAGTTTAGAATAATAAAGGAATTGGGTGTGTGAGGAGGATGATGTTCAACAACATTGTGCAAATTTTTTTTTGCCATTTAGAAATGAAACTATCTTACAGGTCATAGTACACTCTCAGGAGTGCAGGCACATTGTGCAATGTTAGAGTCTCCTTATGTATCAATGATGCATATTGCAATATTTATGGGCAAAATGGTTTGGAAGCTTGGAGTTGTAAAGTAATGTGGAGAAAACGCATGTGGGCAGGAGGAAATAAGTTCAGGAACGCTGATACCTGATGAAACTGGTCTATGAACACATGTAAGCTTACTTTACAATGATATTTCAGGTATTTTTAAAAACACCCATTATAATAAAAGTTTTAAAATTCACCTTTATTTAAAATACATACTTGAGCAACAATGAAAATGTATCTTTAAATTAGTCCCCTCAAAGAAAAGAATCAAATATGGTACTGGGACCTCCCACTGATGGATGAGGTAGGAACTATGGCTTTAGAAGAATTTTGCTTCAGCTCCCTTCTGTATATTTATCATTAGTATAAGGCTCAAAGTAAAAATCATAACAATGGCATTTTGTACCCAGAAAAATATTTTAGTTCACAACAAATCTTAGCAGGCAGACATAAAGTGAATACACTGACACAGCAAATCACTTAACTTCTTACAAGGCAACCTATATCTAAGACTAACTCTCATAACTGATAGCAAAACTGGCAAAAACAAATCAAGAAAACACCTCTCAAAGGAATTTCCAAACATTTTATACATAATTTTATAGATACTTGCTCTATACTGACCTTTAAGAGATTAACAGTTTTACTATTTATCTTATAGTTCCTGAATAAATAAGCAGTCATTTTCTTTTGCTTAAACCAGAAGATACTTCAGATTTTAAGTAGTATGTTTATGCTGCCAAAACGAGCCACTTCATAAACAGAATAAAACTGTTCAATGACTTGGTCGGGCATGTAAGCGGCAGCCTAGGAAGCAGCGGCCGTGGCCAGGAATCACGGTTCAAGTCCCAATGGGGGCACGTAGCGAGACCTAGTTCCAAAAAAAAAAAGCCAGGTGTGGTGGTGCGTGCCTGTAATCCCAGCTACCTGGGAGGCTGAGTCTGGGGATTGCTTGAGTCTGCGGTACCATGGTGAGACGTGGTCTCAAAAAAAAAAAATTTGCGGGGAGGGCATGATGGCTCGTGCCTGTAAGCTTCAGCCTATGGAACATCCGGGGCTAGGGATCACGGTTCGAGTGCCACCTGGGGCCTGTAGCGAGACCTAGTTCCAAAAAAATAGCTGGGCATGGTGGCACGCGCCTGTAATCCCAGCTACCTGGGAAGCTGAGGCTGGGGTTTGCTTGAGTCTGCGGTTCCACGGGCAAAAATAGTGAGACCTAGTCTCAAAACAAAACAAAACAAAACAAAACAAAAAAACAACAACAAAAAATTGCAAGATCTATTCTCAAAAAAAAAAAAAAAAAAAAAAAAAAAAAAAAAAAAAAAAAAAAAAAAAAAAAAAAAAAAAAAAAAAAAAAAAAAAAAAAAAAAAAAAAAAAAAAAAAAAAAAAAAAAAAAAAAAAAAAAAAAAAAAAAAAAAAAAAAAAAAAAAAAAAAAAAAAAAAAAAAAAAAACGAAAAACCCACAAAACTGTTCAATGTTAGATATTAACACACTAAAACCCACAAAACTATAATAAATATTTTAAAGATTAGTTTAACCTAAAACAAGGAGAAGTTTTACATGTAAAACCATTCTTTAGGGAGCACTTTATTTCAAGTGTGTAAAAATCTCTTTAACAAGCACAAAAACAAATACAGAACTAAATATGCCATTACAACTACTACTTCAATAAAAACTGTTTCCATCTTCTCAGCTAGACACACCTGTAACTCCTAGCTCAAGTCATTAATGTTGCCTCACAATTTACATGTTTCTCATGCTACTGTAAATACTGTTCCATGGTAATTATTAAAGAGTGTTTTATCTCCACCCCCAACCCCTGGCCAATTTTCCCTTATCTTCCTTTTACTTCCTTATTGCTTTTCCTTAAGACACTCTTTATCAATTATTATTATTTTTTTTTTGAGCTAGGTCTCGCTATTTTTGCCTATGGAACCGCAGGCTCATGTTGCCCGTGGCACCACGGATTCAAGCAATCCCCAGCCTCAGCTTCCCAGGTAGCTGGAATTACAGGCGTGCGCCACCACGCTCAGCTATTATTTTGGACTTAGGTCTCTATGCGTTGCCCTGAGCAGGACTCGAACAGCGATCCCTGGTCCCTGCTGTGGCTTCCTAGGCTGCCGCTTCCAGGCATGCACCACCATGCCCAGCCCTTCATCAGTAATTTTTGGCTTTCTACTTTTCTATGCAACAAAGTAGGCTTCAGTTTTTAATAGCTATCAGCATGCAATCACAAACTTTATTTCTTCTGGGTAGTAATTTGACAGACAGAACACTACATCTGCATCTAACTGTTGCTGTTGTCATATCACAGCTACCACCTGTAATATGACATGCTTAAGAGCTTTAGTTTTGGAAACCCTAACCAAAAAAGGATTTCAATAAAAGACATTAATGAAAAAGTATATAAAAACCATAATATATAAAAATATATATATATAGCTAAGGTCAGAATTTTATAAAAGGGGAAAAAATATCTTAGTCTCATTTTTCTACATACCATAGACAGATTTCCCAAGAAACCTGAAGACTGTGTAATTCTAGGAGACCTCCCTCCAGTTCCAAGAAGGTAAGCAACGTCTGGCTGCCTTAGTAAGCTCCGGTTTGGTGGAGTAACTACAAACAAGAAGTTAGTAAAAAGAATCCAGAATATATGAGCATTGATGGTGAAAACAAAGCAATAATTATAAACAACTTTCAATTTTCAATTGTGGCTTCTTCCTATTCTAATTTTTAAAAACACACTGAGGAGGTAGTACAGTAGAGCAGACATGGGTTTTTGAATTTTGGTTCCATCCCTTACATATTACCTGCACTAACAATGTTAAATCTCATTTTCAGTTTTAGCAAAAAGAAATATTTACATCACAGTTCTTATGTATTTACATAAGGTACAGTAACTTACAAATGATGAGTTCAACAAATAGTAACTGCAATCATTGTTGCTAATTATTGATACTGTAACCAAATACATGCACTAAGTTAATTGTTATCATTACTATATTAAAAGATTTAACAGGAAAAGCAACTTACATGGTGGTCGAAATGAACTAGGAGTTTGAGGAATAACCTGGTTTCTTGGTGTGGTATTACTAAAAATGTCATCTTGGGATGCTCTGACTATAGAAAGAGTTAAGAAAAGTTGTCCACATATAAAAGGCACCATTAAAGTTAAAATTAACCATATTCACACTATTCAAAACATATGAATACATTTTTCAAGAATCAGGTAGTTGATGGCAATTGTTTTTTCTATGCAGGGTAAATAATCTTTATACCCGTATCTTTACAAATAAAATTGACATCATTACATGTCAGAATTAGATTACTGCTCATTGAATTTAGAGTTCTTAGATTTCAAATAAAAAAAGGATATCCAGTCTGAGTAAAAGCTAATCACACTGATAATTACCAGTAAAATGAAATATCCTTAGGGAAACAAAATTTTACTATCAATGAATTTTTACCACTATGCTTATCAAATAACATACCTGTAGTTAAAAATAACTAATCTCTACAACATTTTATTATTACAGCTAGTGTTTAACATGTCTCATAGAAAGAATACTTTATACTTATTATAAATTTTTATGATGATGATGCTGAAAGTGCAAAGGATACTTAAAACTCGTTTCTGAGCACTCTGTTTCCGTGCAGTCCTTGTCACCTCTGCCTCCCGGATCACGGGAGATGACATCTCTCCAAAGCTGCTCCTAAAATAGCATAATCAATCTCACATGAATGAAACAAGAAGGTGGCATTTATCAGAACTTTACCATCATGACTGGAGTAAAGGGCCCTAAATCAATCAAGGTAGAGATACTTCGAGTGGCCAAGTCTTTGATCTTTTGTTGACAATACCCTTCCAGATTTAAATCCTGTTTATCCCTCAAAAGGCTGGCTAGACACTTATGTGCACAAAGATTTAACTTCATAGCATTATGTGATTTTCTCTTACAGAATTAATTTCAACACTTGGAATCTATAGTGAAAAACATTGTTTTAGATCACAGTTTCATGAAGGTTTGTGGACTTCCTCCCTGGATAGAGGAGCTTCCTAAAATGCAGAAACTATCCCTTTAAAAAGATCAGCAGTTTTCAAAATACACGAATCACGGATACTATGGAAACAATCTGTTATTTGACCTGGTGAGATGAGAGGTTAAGTAAAAAGGAATTCCAATAAATTGGAATAAAATGATCCTTCAAGCTACTTCTTTCCAAAATACACTAAGGGTGTCCCCTGTCTCAGTACTACTGTTGTAACAATGCTTGACAATCTCAAGGTTCTCAGCCAAAAGTCGAAAAACTAAATTGTGTGAATGAGCAGAGTTGTAGTCTTATGACAAGAAGCATGTATGCTTTTCTCCACTTCAAAAACCTTTGGATAGTTCTCTCTGGCAGGCAGAATCAAGTCCCTATTTCCTGCTATAGTTTTTACAACCTGACCTCAACTTACAGATTCAGCCTTATATTCAGCCACAAACTACCTGTGACCACTAGGCAGTGCAGGGCATGAACTTTCATTCCTGCGAGCCTATGAACATGCGGTTTCTTTCACACGAAGCCTACATTTGCTCCCGTGTCTGCCTGGTGAACATTCAATTATCAAGCAGCCTCCTAGATGCTGGAGACACACTTATCCACAGAGCGACTTGGTTCTTCTATTTACCAGTTTCCTAACTTTTGGATCAACGTCCTTAAACTGTGTCTATGAAATGTGGACGTGGTACCTATGAAAAGAGGATGAACGCACCTTTCCTCATAAGGTTGTTATGAATATTAAAGTTAGCTAACAGTATATTTAAAGCAGTGCTTAAGACCCTCAATGTTGGCTACTATTAGTACTCAAATACCAACTAAAAAGTAAGCTCTTTTGGGATACCTGCTCTAACAGGGAAACGTAATTGCTCTCATTTCTTTTCCCACAGAGCATCGAAAGCTTTTATCACTTTGTACTACTAGCTTGTCTCCGCTACTAAGAATTTCGCGAAGCCAAGCACCTTGAATAACTGATTCATCTTTGTCGCAGGCGACTAGCACATTGCCAGGGTCATAGAGAGAACTCAATTCAATGATGAGCTGGTGCTGGAATTTAGAATCAGAAAGTCTGGACTGAGGAGGTCCCAGTTGCGTCACTGACTGGTGATCTCCGGTAGGTGAGTCAACATCATCTCGGATACTGGGCTGCTTCTCCCACCCCGCCCACCCCACAAGTGAAAAAAGTGCGAAAGCGCAGAATAAACAGACTGCAAAGCAGCCGTGGGAACTCAGGGGATGATAATTAACCGTATCCTCCCCCAGCCCAAAAGGCCTCTCTTCCTTTCATGAGTTGCAGTCTCCAGGCTTAGGAAAGGAGTCTTAGGGTCAGCCCCTGGGCCCTCTTTAGGTCTCCTCTGGGAGCCGGGTTTCACTAGTTTCGGAGCGCCAACAAGCAGGACGGACAAGGTTTCGGTTCAGCTGTCATTCAAAGAACTGACCTGTCCATGACTGCAGCCTTCTCGACTGAGAAACCGCAAACTCGACTCCAGCTTAACCACCGCGTTTCAGCCTTCCCGCTCTCCGGAAGCAAACCCTTCCACCCGGAAGCAAATCCTTGCTAGGCCCGGGGTAGCAAAGAGATGGAGGGGAGAGCCAATATTTCTGTCAAGCGCATGCGTAGTATCTTCCACCGGCCACCGCAGGTCCTGTTTGCGCAGGCGCAAAAGCAAACCAAAGTGGGAAGCACCGGCTGAGTGGGGCGGGACCAAGGACGGGTAAGGGGCGGGGCCTGGCCGGGGTTGGTCGGGACGCACTTTGCCTGACAGGCATTTGTGGGCGTGGTCTAAGTGCCGGGTTTGGTGATTGTCTAGGAAAATGTGAATTATGTATTTCCTGGTATTCTCTGCCAGGAATATCTTGACTTGGCTTCAGACAAGCTCTGCCCTACACCTTGATGGTCTCTGTCATTCACTTATTTATGTTCTTACTTGAATTATAGTTAACCCCCTACAGTTTATGAAATTGTTTTCCATATGGCTCTTTGCTCTTGGTATTTTTCCCTATTGCTTAAAACGTTGAAACGCACCATAAAAACTATTGGTATTGCTCTTTCAAAGTCTCAGCTTATAGAGTTGAAATTTTGCCTTGGGTATTTACATTTGTTTTAAGCCTGGGAAAAGTCATTTCTGGAAAGACCTCTTGGTACCTTGTTCCCCCAAGTTAACATCGCGCTTTGGAGAAAACTAGCACATGGCTTAACTTGAACCCTCAAATCCCTCAATAACTCCTGGGAAAATACCTTTAAAGTGAAATGTTAAAAGTACACTCCTCGTAGTTATCAAAATGTTAACTTTGTCCTCTTTATTATTCTATTTGGTCCTTTCCCATTCTTCTAATTTTTTTGCATGCAAAAAAAAGCACTTTATTACAAGTTAAACATGGTCCCAATGATTTTTGTCTGTCAAGTTTATTCAAAGTGTGAGCCAGGCCTCAGGTTCTTATTGTCTTCAGCAAATTAATCCCTCTGTGTGTGTGTGTGTGTGTGTGTGTGTGTGTGTATTTAAGCTAAAACACTGTCTTACACAAGGTAATACTTTCTAAATAAAATATATATAATATAAATTAAATAATAAACATTTTATTTGTATATGTAAAACTGTGAGCCAAGATCACATCACTACACCATACTACATTGCTTTACTAGGAAACTAGACGTGTCTACAAAGCAATATGTGTATATATATCGTTTACAAAGATATATGTAAAAATATACACCAAAATAATCCACAGATTTTATTTACTTCAATTTCCTGCTCAAGATGTATCAAATCTTAGTAATCAGAATGAATCAAACAAACATTTTATGCACAAGTAGCAATGATATTGCATAGCAACTGAACATCAGTGATGTGAATATATTTCAGGGGTAGTCTGTGTGATACGAGTTTGGGCCACACAGATCAGGCAGCAAAAAGAAAAAAAATGTCAAAATTGAAGAGGTAGTTCTTTCATCAGGGGAAGGAAAATACTTAAAGTGTGAGTGTAAACTGTGTGTGCCCACCATGATTTCAATGTGTTATCTGAACTTCAAGCACCGAAGAAAAGCTAATGGAAGAACTCAAAAAGACACCGATGGGCTTCTAAAAAAGGATGTGATTGTGTGACTAGTGGGAAGCTATTGATTGAGTACAATTATGTCTTTTCAGAAAAGACCTTTTTTTGGTCAGGGCAGGGGTTGTGATGGTACCTGATTTGAAATAAAATGCTTTAGTGTGAGTTCAAATGGAGTTCAGAATTTAAATGTGGTATCTTGCTGACCTTTGTCTATTTTACAGTAAAGCAGTATAGTATAATGCAGTGTTGTGTAGTGTAGTGTTGTATAGTGTAGTGTTGTATAGTGTAGTGACGTGTAGTGGCATTTTGGCCAGTCCACTTTTGGTGAGTTAATTCAACTTTGTACATGTTAGTTTTCTCTTCTAAAAAGTGATAGTGAGTATTATCCTCACTATCACTTTTTGTATTGGTGATTTGTATTGTATTGGTGATTAAGTTTGTATTGGTGATTAAGTAATATTTATGCACCAAGTTCACAGGCTGTACTAAGCTCCTTGGGTTGATTTCTGGCTCCCTCCCCCCTCAGTGAGATGTTAGACAAATTACACCTCTATGATTCTGTATAATGAAAACAATAGTACCTACTTTTTAGATTATGAGGATTAAATAAATTGATATATTAAATAACTTATTGTTTGATATATAACAACCACTCAATAAACACTGATTAATATTATAATGTACCCCATACAGTAAATATTCTTGTGTTTTCCCCTTCTTTTTTCAGTTTTAGGAAGGTAGGGGTTATATCTGTTTTATTCACATCTACTTATTATTGTCACTTATTATGCCCTTGATAAATCTTTCTTAATGGAGTGGATCATTCCCAATCAATTGCATTCCTCAAAAAAATTCTAGTAAGAATGATCAGCATTGATATAATAAGATAAATTTATTTCCATTTTTAGTTAAATTCTATTATAGATACTTTCAGTACTCTACCACTTCAAAACATTTATCATCTTAATCTTGTGGTTTAAAAACAAGAATTCTTGAATAATTTATGTTCTCTTTATTCTCTCAATTGTGCTCAATTTGAAAAGGAAAATAGAAGGGTGAAATGTAAAACTTTATAATTTCAAATCACATTTTTAATGCTGAATTCTGATCTAAATATTGATGTCTGGGGGATGTTCGACATGAAATCATAACTGTTGCTTAAAATCTATCAGTAAGGGTTAGTTCAATATAGGTTACATTGTGGCTTGTACTTCTAGCATCTTAAGCATAAAGTACTTAGTGACATTTTCAAAGTAGTGGTGAATTTGCTGACCAAAAGTTTGTCAGACAAATAAATCAATTGCAATGACTCTTCTTTACAGACATTTCAGGTCTCATCAATAGTGGAAATGATCTTGGGGGCAATTGGAAAACTAAAATCATTTTTTCCTGTTGATATAGGACAGTCTCCAGTTAAACCACAAAACTATTCTGCAGCTTATGCATTTTACTTTGCTGTTTGCACATACTTTGCTTGGCATAGAAATGCTGTAAATCAAACGCACATTCATATTTCTGAAGAGTGGGTATTAGGGCCCTGCAGAGGACATTGCTTTGCTCTATTTTCTCTACATAGTACAATTTGTACTTTGTTTAGAGGTTTAGCATGAAACTCACCCCCCCCCAATTCAACTTGGTTCAATAAGTCACATTACAAGCTTTTTTCTTATATGGTTTTGGTTCTGACTGAGCCTTCAAAGCCTACCTAGTTTGATAGGTTGAGGGCTGGAAGTCCAAACTCGTATATCAAGGGAGGGAAGGAGGTTCTCTGGGGTTTGTTCAAGAATCCAGGAGGTAGTTTCTGTGGATGAAAGCATTTATCCTTCAGTCTACCTAATGCAGGTCATTGTCTGGGTTTTAGTTTAAGACTTAGTTGAAGGCACATGTGACTCCAAGCAAAGTAAAGTAGAAGTAAGCAGGGAGGGGAAAAGAGTACAGAAGAAACAAAAACACACCATTATAAAACACTATTATATATGTATATGTATATATGTATATATATGTATATGTATATATATATATAACTACAACAAATAATCCTTTGAGAAACGTTAACAAAAATTCAAATGAATATACCATATATGTACAATCAGGCCGGGCACGATGGTTCGTGCCTGTAAGCTTCGGCCTATGAAGCGGCCAGGGCTAGGGATCCGGGTTCAAGTCCCGCCTGGGGCCCATAGCGAGACTTAGTCCCCAAAAAATAGCTGGGCATGGTGGTGCACGCCTGTCATTCCAGCTATCTGGGAAGCTAAGGCTGGGGATTGCTTGAGTCTGTGGTACCATGAGCAATGAGAGCCCGCAGCTCCACAGGCAAAAATAGCGAGACCTAATCTCAAAAAAAAAAAAAAAAAAAAAATATATATATATATATATATATATATATGTACAATCATCTTTGTCTACAAATATTTTTTAATTAGGTCTATGAAAATTTATCTTTCGGAGATTTACAGCATGCATCCATGAATCTTGAACAAATTTTTTAGTTGTTATTTTAATGACAGAAAATGTAGCATATTTAGTTCATAAGTCAAGAGCTGGAACTGACTTTTTAAATACTTTGAGTATATTTTAAGCTACAACATTGACATATAAGAGCAAACTATGCAGGTTCTATAAATAGGAGAGAATTTAAAAGCACAAAATGATAGTGTAAGTATTGGCAATGCAATATAATGAGAAGAAAAAGCTGTGTCTATCATGAACATTGCCCTTGAAACTTGTTTGGAAGCTTAGTCTGTTCTGCAAAAGGGCATTAGTTAACTCTGTTCTTCAAAATTCAGTCTGACTTCCTGTTTGAAATTTTTAAAAAATAATTGAGATTAATCTTCAGAAAACTGCTGTCATCCTAGAGGAGTCCTTCTGCATCTTTGTCCTTTACAAGAACAAATGAAGATTTCTATAGCTGTATAAAAAAGTCACACTTCAGGTTATACCTAATCAGCTTTTTGAGAAATGATTTTTCTTTTCTGTTTGAAGTTATGATGACTTAATTACTTAAAATTTTAGTTTCACTTAGCGATAGCATTTTAATGTTAGGGAAAAAGAAATAACACTGGCACAGTATGTACATTACACTCACAGTTTACATAAAATGAGTCATATAGCTTTTTGTGATTATATTCCAAACTGTTATTTACTTACATTGAACAATGTGGATTCTCTATACATTTGTTGTTCTGTTGCCTCCACCTCCCACTGTATTTTTACTTTTCTTCACCCACCTATACTGTAACCTCTAATTTCCTCATCATTACGACCAGGTACATCTATCCTTTACCTTTTTCAGGTTGTGTACACATCCAGCATAATTCTGCTCTGCATTTTGCCTTGTTCACTTTCAGTGTCTTGTAGTCCTCTAAGTCAATCATTAAACATTGAATTAATTTTTTAGTGAGTACATAATATTGTTTGCATGAATCATAATCTATTTAATCATTTTTCTTAGTAGTCCTTCACTCTTATTTCTCTTTCATTTTCCAACAGTGTGGTAGTTGTGTATATATATATATATATATATATACTTATATATATATATAAGTATATATATATATACTTCCTTTTTTTGGACATAGCTATCAGAAGTAGTATTTCTGGGCAAATAATACCTATTTTGGATTTTAATAGGTATTAATGCAGATAAGAAAATCTTGGTTTACCCAAAGGCTGTACAATATACATTCTCATCTGCAATGTATAACTAACTCATTTCTTGCTCGCTAACCTTCCTTCTGTGATTATGTTAGCTTTCCTAATTTTTGCCCATGTGTTGGTTTCCTTCAAGTATCAGGACAATTCTTCTAAGGCTGGACGCATGAACAAATTAGTATCAGACAGATTCGAAGGAGAAAAGGCCAAGAACTTAGGGGTATACATACAGAACGTTTCCATGGTTGTAAATTCTAAAGAATGGAACAGAAAAGTTTTGGGTTTTTTTTGTGGTTCAGTTTTGGGGGTATTTCTTTTGTGTTTAAGGATATGGGGCATCAGTGGGGGGAACTTTACATGACAGGTAAGAAGCAGTTACCTCATCTTTACTCTCAGAATATAAATGATTCTTAGAGGACACGCTAAGTGATAAATTTACAAGTGGACAAGATACTCCCCACTCCAAACTGGATTCTTCTGGATCATAAAAGAGCAATGACTGCTTCTCTGATTAAGGAAAGGGCAGAAACTTTAGGACATGATACTCTCCTTTTTGGCTAGGGAATGAAAGATTTAAGCATAGAAGAGTCTCCTTAGTTTCAAGGGATCCCATTGCTCTTAGCTCAAAATACTCTGCATCAAAGAGTGGGGGTCTTGAGATTAGTTTTGAGAATCTTGGGGTGTTATGATTTGGGACCCTTTAATCACTTTCTCTTTGATAGTTTGAGCAACTATTTTGTTTGAGTGGTTTGAATTTGCTCTTTTTTGAACGGCCTAGTCATATCTTTTATCCATTTTTCTTTTTTGAGACTAGATCTCGCTATTTTTGCCCATGGCACCGCAGGTTCACGTTGCCTGGGTACCACAGACTCAAGCAATCCCCAGTCTCAGCTTCCCAAGTAGCTGGGATTACAGGTGCACACCACCACGTCCAGGTATTTTTTTTGGGACTAGGTCTCACTACATGCCCTCAACGGGACTCAAACCGTGATCCCTGGCCCTGGCTGTGGCTTCCTAGGTTGCCACCTACAGGCATGCGCCACCATGCCCAGCCCCCATTTTTCTTTTAGATTATTTAATTTCTAAGAAAGTTTTGTATTCTAGTAACTAACCCTGTAATTTTTTTAAAAATATTTTCTCAAAGATAAGTCTACTCTGAAACTGATTACAGAACTTAAGTATATAGCAAGGGAGGTGAGAGGGTGAAGTCAGGAGAGGAATGAATACAAGTAATCAGGATGATGGCTCATGGGTGACATGGTGGCAGGAAATTTGTGGGTATACAACAATGTAAGAAAAAATATATAAATTTTAAAAACTTGAAAGAAAAGAGATAGATCTACTTTGTAGCATTTTGCCTATCAAGGTAAAAATTTATATATTTAAATATTATCTTGATTAAAAATATGAAACATTTTAATTTTAAAATAACTTCTGAATTTTTAAAAAAGTAGCTAAGCAGGTCCTAGATGCTCTCGCAACTACACTTTCAATGTCTTAAATCCTTATATGGTATTTTTACTTTGTAAATGTATATAACTTATTTATGTTTTTGAGACTAGGTTTCACTATTTTTCCCAATGGAACCGCAGGCTCTCGTTGCCCAGAGTACCACGGACTCAAGCAATCCACAGCCTCAGCTTCCCAGGTAGCTCAGATTACGCGGGCCACCATGTCCAGCTATTTTTTTGGAACTAGGTCTCCAGGGGTTACGGGCCCCAGGCGGGACTCGAACCGTGATCCCTAGCCCCGGCCGCTTCATAGGCTGAAGCTTACAGGCATGAGCCACCGTGCCCGGCTATAGTTAATTTTAATTACATGTGGGATGTGCTTTTTGTAATTAAAAGATTAAACTTTTAATTTTGTTCAAATTGGTGGTTGTGCCAGCATAATTTACTAAGTAACATATTTTCTTATTGATATATGTCATATTTTAATTTGTTATGTACTTAAATCTGATTCTGACTAGTATTTCTTCACATAAACTTTGACTATTTAATTCAATTTTAATACTTTAACCAGTTAAAATTCAAACTGGAACTCTTATTAAAATATTAATTTGGGGGAACTGACATTTTGTGGTGTCATTCATCTCAACACTACAGTATTTGTTCAGATCTTGATTTATGTCCTTTACTAAGATTTGATAAGTTTGTTGGCTTTAGTCCTTGAGATATAGTTTTATTTACTCTCATATCAACTTTTAAGTGCTTATTGTAAAATAGAAAATATTGATTTTGGCATATTTATCTTCCCACTTTCCTGAGTAATTCTAGATTGTATTTTTAGATTTTGAGGTATTCACGTCTATCAGCAAAAAATAACTTCATGTTGCAGTTTATAATGCAGATTCCATTTTATTGATTTAATGCGTTAACATTATTAGGTGCACACTAACAGCCCCTATTTCATAGCATGATTTTAGGGTAGAGTAAGATAAACACATGAAAAATGCTTAGAGCAGTGGATGCACACAGTAAGGGACGGGGGACTAAGAAAAGATAAAACTAATATTATTTCTTACCTATCAGAGCATGCGAGTTGTTTTATTTAGAAATGTTTCTTTCCAAGAAACATCAAGCCGAAAAACAAGGATCAAGCTATTGTTTGTGTTTTCAATACTTACCATTTTAACTGGGTAGCCTGGTGACACCTTTATTAAACTTTTGTTTCACCTTGGCTAGGCTACAGGAAAGGAGGGCAGGAAAAAATGGTATAGGCATGGGGATGATCCCCCAGGTTGTTATTATGTAACAATTACAATACAATAGCTGCCATAATTATTCCAGATTGCTTCCTTTAGAAAAGAGGTTATATATATATAAAACATCTTTGATTATAGGTTTAAGGTTAGATATTAGATATATTTTTGGCTTAACTCATGTAGTTTATTTTGTGCAGGTCAAGGAAACTCACAAAATCTTTCCTAATGATTCCAAAATCATTCATGCTTCCTAGAATATGCTTTTATCTCACTTTCTTCAAAGTAAGATTAAACAGTTGGATTATGACCAATTCTGTTCATCTGTGAGTTTTTGGAGTGACTGAGCTAAAGAAAAAGTCCTTCCTTATGATGTAACAGCCTTTGCGAGAACTCTTAGGAATGTGTAGCTCTCTTTTGATAGTGGTGGAATGGGGTGCTGTTCTTTGTCTTTACTTTCCATGGTTGGCGTTTTGCATCTATCTAATTTGGAAGCTATCCCGAGACCTGTCCTCTTTACCCTTCCTTGAACAAGAGCCTTGCCAGGTGGCCCAGGGCAATGACGATATTAATTCTGTATCCATCTTTATCCTCCCAAGTATATCCTGAACTGGTTTGGAGTGAGTGAGGAGAAGGGTAGTGAGTGCCACCCTTTATGACAGCACTGGGGAAACAAAATTAGTGGTATTTTTTTTTGTTGTTTCTGAAAAACATGTTTGCTTAATAGTGACTTCCAGCTATTCTAATTTCTGCAGAGCCAGAGATGTATTTCAGGAATCATTGTTTCTTAACCTCAAAGACTGTACATCTCATGTAAAATCTTGAATGATTCAAGTCAGCTTATTGGAATCATGGTTATCTGAAGGAAAGAATGAGTGAAAATTTACCCTAGAAAAGTCCCAGTAGAGAATAAATCAACTTCTGGGAACCTGAAATTTGTATCTTAAACTTTGAATAATTAAAGGATAACAGGAAGTCCAAATTCATTTTGAGAAATGATTCTGAGACAGAAACTCCACCCCTAGTGCTGGATGTACTACCAACTGAAAAATCTTAAACATTCATTGGGGGAGTTTGCTTATTTGCTTGACTAGTCGATGTAATTCATTCCAACCCAATAGTTTTTAATCATTTCATTCTTGTGCCTGTCCATTATTCCAATTTCCTTAAAAGAGATGTGCGGCAGCAATAAACAAAATATTGTTTACTGCAGAAACTGAGTAAAACATATTAAACATGAAAAAAGATGTTGCTATTTGTATCACTACTAAATCTGTCAGAGGAAGATTTAGGAAGATGGGGAAGTTTGTCATCAATGAAAAACACAATATGCAGGGCAGTCAGAATATATGCTATAAGGCAGTTCAGGGGGATAGTGTAACATTCCATGGATACCATATTGGTTCTGGAGTTACGGAAATAGCCGACTAGACCTCTCATTGACTCATCTGATTCTAATATTTCCTCAGAATTTCTGCAGAGTAGCTTAATTTTTGGGCTTTTCCTAGGGGGGATATCTCTTTTGTGAAATCTTTAGGCTAGATGATTCAATTCAGCATATCTTATCTTGTAGACCAAAAACTGGTCTTTATCACTGCAAAATTGGTGAAACACTGTGTGATAAGTTAATGACTCTAAAAAGATTTAGGTATATTCTAATACCCAAACCTGCAAATGTTACAAAGTTGATAAAAAAGATTTTTACATATGATTTAAAATGTTGAGATTAGACTGTTTGGGTTATCCAGGAGGGCCCCAAATGTCATCACAAATGTCCTTAAAAGAGGTTAGATACACATGGAGGTGTGAATGGAGGTAGTTTGGAGGGACTGTGGACTAAGGCCAAGGAATGTCAGCAGTAAGGAATGGATTCTCGCTAGAGTTGCTAGAAGGGGCAAGGTCTTGCTGACACTTTGACTTCTGGTAGGTAGGACTACGAGAAAAAGTTTTTGTTAAATAGATAAACATGTGAGTATGACATGTATTTGAGCAATGCCTTATGACCTTGGTGCAGCTGAATTTGAAATTATTTGTCAGGATTGGGTCTGAAAATGGCCGCTGCAGACATATGTAGACCTAGTGCTAAGCTAATTAGAGAAGGTTGTTTCCAAAACTATACTATCATCTTCCGAGATTAGAAGCCAGTCCCTACCAAAACCAGACAGATATAAATTATAATGTCTACAGAGAAATTACTGCTGGTCTGTGGCACAAGTAGAAGGAAGCATTAGTACTGTTTTTTTTGTTTGTTGTCATCAAGGATGCTGTATCTCACAGCTTCTGTGTTTATTCTATTATTTACGTTTCTATCGTTCCCTTCTGCCCCAAGTATGACACACTGCATTCAGTAGTTTGACAGTAGTTTTCTGTAAACATACACTCTGTAAATAGAAATTTGAATGGGTAATAATAATAGCAGAGGACAAAAACATTAAAGGCTTTGATGTCTGCTTACTTAAAAATGGCTGTAACCTTTTGACTTAAGTGAATATACTATTCTCAGGAAAATCCTGTAAGATGTCCATTTAGTTTTCAGGAAAAAAAAACCTTACATTTTTACCCAAATGCTTAATGTGGGTAATTATTTCACTTATGTCACTGTATAACAAGAGCTAAACCAGGATCACAACAAAACAGCAATTATCTCCACACACTTTGAAACAAATCATGAGAGATGTCCAATTACTTATAAATGATATGTGTCCCCAGAAGGAAAACTCTGAGAAATTTAACACTGTAACCAAGTGAGCTTTGCGGTCTTCCTTTCTAACAGCATTTGGACTCATGTAGACAGACACTGCTGTTTTATCTCTTACATCATTAACAGTGTTAGACAACATTAAATACATTTATTCTTAGAGACAAAAACCAGGCAGACATTCCTAATTTTATGTAAAATCCCTAATTCTTAAAGGTCAGTAATATACTGACCACAAACCAGGCTTTAAGTGAACAAGTTCTAAGCCTGCACAACATGTGTAATATTTAAAAAATAGCAGTAGAAAACAGACAAACCTACATAGCAATAAGTATTTTATTTCTATCTTTCAAAGATAAACTAAAGTCAAGTCTATAAACTAAGTTGTTCCAATTATAGGCTTAGTAGCCAATATTGATAGGAATCACTATTCCAACAGACTCATGCACTTTTCTCTCAATGAAAGTATGTTTAGTTCTTCTACTTTCAATGAATTATACTTCTCTAATGCATTCCTAAAATGAGATGTACTGATGTACTACATTATACCAGATTTAAAAAAAACTGAATCCTATAAATAAAATCACTTCAAAGCTCACCAACAATTCAAGAATGACAAATCCGCAAACACATAAGGTATTGAGTATTATAATTCCTTTCTACATTTTGAAAATTCAAAGAAAGAAGACAGAATCGTGGAGAGTAAGTTCATTAAGACAGATTGAAAGAAAAAATCCTGCCGTGATGAGCTGATTCTAAGCTGCTATCCTTAACTAAAGATGATTCACAAAGCAAACATAGAGGTTCCAAAACTTCCAATTCATAATGTTCATGTCTCTGGTAAAAACTACATAGTCAAGTAAAAGGAAGTTAAAAATCAAAACAAGGATTATATAATTTTTTAAAATTTGAGTAAAATTAACACTGGTTTTCTAAAATTCAAGTTTCTCCAAGTATTCATGAGACATGAACAGGAATTCATGACTTTTCTGGATTATTTTTCATGTAAGCACTAGAAAAGTTCACATACATACTGTTTAAATTTGTAAACTGCAGTTTTTTATAGGGAAACAATGATACTTTTCTCCAAACACAGCCATTATTTCCATTAGCATTAAATAAAGCAAAACTGGCATACAGGATGACACTGATTTTCACTTCACCATCTTTAGCTACCATTAAGTATACTATTTCAATCTCTTATTTTACACATAAGTAAACAGAGACACCTAAGCAAGGTGCTGCACATGTTATGAACTGAGAGCTGGGATGAAAAACTCAGGAAATCTGGTTCCAAAGCCCACATTCCTATTCACTATGTTAAATTGTCCACTTTGTACCCTCAGCACTCATTTGTATAACTAATGTGCTGTTTCTCACATCAGTGGTTCTCAATTGGGGCAATTTTGACCTTAAACAACACTCCCCCTCCTCGCCCCCAAACAAACTGGAGAATAATTTCACAGTAGAGACAATTCTGGTTGTCACAACTTGTGGGCTGGGGGTGGTACACTGGCATGTAGTTGGTAGGGACCAGGGATGCCGTACAAGTACAAAAATGTGACAGAACAGCTCCCAATACTTACTATGCAGCATAAAAACTTCAACAGGGGAGGGTTGTTGATCTCAATTGCTATATTTCCAGACCTAGAACAATGTTTGACATGAAGTACTTAAAATTATGTTTTGAGTAAATATTTATTGGTCTTCAAGAGTTTAGAACTGAGCCTGCTACATAGCTGGTAGGGGACTACTTATGGAAGGTAAATGAATTAATGGTGGTGGTGCCCTCAAAGAGGTTCAAATCCATGTAACAGGAAATGATATTAGTGCTCCACAATTCCATACTTTTGGGGTTTAATTTTCTCCCAATGACAGTGAAGTTAAAATTTGTTTATAAATTTCAAAAAAAGATTGGCATAACAGTACACATAAGACAAAGACAGATCTATTATCCAAAAAAAAAAATCCATGTGTAATATCTGTTAAAAATATTTTCACTCTTTGCTACTTCATCTATTTAACATTACCTAGAAGGCAAATGTTCAGAAGTAACGGTACCTGAATAACAGAATTCTTTCCACAGGAAAAATTCCAAATGGTGGTTTATGGCTATTCAAAAATATTAGGAAAAAAAGTCTGACTTTTTTTTTCTTATCATTGTTATAATTAATGAATATGTCTGGCATGCCCAAATGTAAATTGTAAAACCACAGTGTGTGAAATGCACCTATTACATTTAAATATAAGCTAAAACCCATATTTATTTTCTAGTATTGTTAAACATTACACAAAACACATTCAAGTGGCAAGTAATTATAATGCAAGCCCTTGCATGGCAATCCAAATTTATTGAACTACTGATGCTAAGTTATACAAAATTGCACCACTTTAATTAAGGCTTTTAGTTTACATTTGGCCACCTCAAAGTAGTTGTAACATTAGGTTGGTCAATTTAAATACTGTGGCTCCCTGTTGATAGACACACAATCTTTACACCCAAACGTTAATGCATACAAAGCAACAAGGCATTGTTAAATAAAACAGCAAGTTACTGTAACTTAGGCCTTGTAACCAGTTACACATGATTAAAATTACTTCCCACATTCACATCCACAGTACTCTTCCACCATTTAACATCTCAACCAAAACGTTACACATGTGAAACAATCACTAACAGGCAAAAATACTAAACCTGTATATTTGGTATTGCAAATACACTTATGCATGAGCAAGCAAGGGATTCACAGTGAGAATCTACAGCTGCAGAAGCCTGAAAATGATTTACAAAAATTGTTAAATCATTAAAAAATTGTTTGAAAATATACACTTCTTGTTGTAGACCCCCACTGTACACACAACTATAAACATTGTTCCCTATGTAAACAAAAAAGGAAACATATAAGAGATTTGAAAAGTCTGGACACTTCCTTCCCAACAGATATTAAAGGCAACGTCTTTTAATCTAAGACATTATACTGAAAGGACTATCGTATTTTAAAGACAAGATCACTGTCTCCACAGGCTTTTTAAAAATTAAAAAAACTATAGCTGTGTTAATCAAAGCGCTTATTTATACAATACAATGATAATGACCTTGAATTTCTTAAAAAAAATTACAATAAGCTACAAGTATCAAAGAAGCAAAGTTATCTGGAGTAGTCTATATAGGAGCTCTTTGGACTTTCTTTTATTATGCTAAAATAGTGGTGCTTTTAGGATTTACATTATTGTACTCTCCAATACAAAGTATGGGGTGTGTTAAAGTATACAGTACACCATTTTCATACATGTACAACATTGGTGGATGAAAAATGTCTCTTAGCAGTAATACTGGATTGTAGCCTCTGGTTTTACCAGCTGCATACTCTAGGACTATTATATAAGTAAAAATCTCTCTTGTGATACTGGAAAGTGATTAGAATGTGCAAACTGATGTAGTAGCTTTCATCCGCCTCTTACAGGGTACCACCACAGGAAAGTCCATTTAAGATGTTGGTAGGTTTAACAAAGTTGGAATGCTGGCACTGTTGAATTAGGCAACAGTTCTTCAGACCTATAGAAAGGAAAAAAATTAAAATAAACTGAAACATGAGTTGAAAATAATACACTACAGGTGCAAAGGAACACATGAAGGCCAACACTAGTGTTAGGAAAGAATATGGGCTCTTGCTTCTGTTATAACAAAGCAAAGCATGAGTAAATATTTTCATATTTTTGGGATGACTTCATCTATTCTGATATTCTTGTAAGTTCAGTCAAATGACAATCTTAGTAATCAAAAGGTAATACGAATTTGTGTATTAGCTGCTACAAATTAAAGTGGAAAATATAAATAAAAAACAAACCACAGTACAATTTCAGGTCAAGTCATCTTTATTAGAATTAGTATTGAAAGACAGCAATGTTAACAAAAATGGGTGTAAGAGTGTTTACAGTCCTAGAATTACATTATGAGTATAGAATACACACATAAGCCAGGATTTCTAGTATCAGAAAATCAAGATCTTTTTTCTTATTCTTCCAGTAAGCATGCCTAGAAATCTGGTTTAGCGAAGAACAGAATTTATTTCTTGATGGCTCTTTATAATTACAATTAAATACTTTTTAATACCATATTTAAACAGATTTAACTTTAAGATGGATGCCAGGAAGTGATTATTACACTAAAATCACATACTTAAACTTAAAAAATTCAGAACTCACTGATTACTCACTGATTACTGATTAGTTATTCTGGACACTTTCCTATATACATGCTTGGATGTCAAAGTATTTCCTTTGTAAATTTTTTTTTGGGGGTAGAAGTGTCAGACTTTTAAGCTCCAGAAAAATTAATACAAATGTGACTGCTGGAAAAATTTTCACAAATGCATTAGATATTAAGCCCTCATTTAGAGTCTGAATGAGGCAGTTAAGTTTTCTAAACCCTAGCTGACTGAATGTAGCAAACTGGAAAGAACAGATGGGAGTATAGTATGTGAGCTCACTCAGGCACATGTGTGCTGCTAAGAATGGGCATGTGGTCAGGAATGAGAGGCTATCAAAAAAAAAGAGGCTATATTGCTAAACGGAAAGCTTTTAAAACAAAAACTCTAAAATGATATAGGATTAGAATGCTAAAGTCATGTAAGAGCATTTTAACAGAGGAGGAAGTAAAGTCACAGACACAAAAGTTCCCAAGGACGAGTAAAGTAAAATAATGGTTTAATGATACTGAGCAGGAAACCATTATTGGCAAAATGCATGCCCTAAGACGGAGAGTTAGTCATGTGCTAGGCACTATTTAATTGCTTAACAAGTATTAACTCAACAGGATTGTTTTTAAAAACTATATATAAAAAAATAGTGTATACTCAGTTTTCCTTTGCTATCTCATTCTGGGTTGTTCTATGGTTCACTCTGCTTGGTAACTCTTCATCTTCAACATAACTTCTGCTTATTCTTCAAATCTCAGCCTAGTTCTCTTACCCTGCCTGACATATTTTCCCTGAATCCACACTTCACAGATTTAGTGGTCTACTTATAAGCTCTCACAGAACCAAGTTATAAGCTCTGATAGAGCTTATATGATTATAGAATCAGTAACAACATAGTACAGACTTAGTATAGACTTGGGGTCTGCTTGGATTCAAATTCTGGCTCTGTTAATTTCAGGGCTCGAACAAGTAGTAATCTTTTTGTCTTAGTTCTCTTATATATAATATAGGAATAATAATAGTTCTGTTTCATAGGACTGCTGTGAGAATTCAATTAACACAAAGATGGCATTATGAGTGGTTGGCATATGGCAAATGTGTCAGGGATTAAAAGTACCATGCTCTTGATATTATAAAAGTGTATTTTGCAACTGTCTAACTCTTCCACTAGACTTCAATTAGCTTAAGGAGAAAAGACATGGTGGTAGATCTGGTTTATCATTGTATCATTAGTACTAATCAGAGTCCTGGGGTTTAAGTACATACTGGATGAAGTTAACTAAAATATCTTTTTTTTTAGACTAGGTCTCGCTACGTTGCCTGGGGTACAAGAACTCAAGCGATTCCCAGCCTCCCAGGTAGCTGGGATTACAGGTACGCGCCACCACGCCCAGATTTTTTTTTTTTTTGAGACTAGGTCTCACTATGTTGCCCAGGGCGGGTCTCAAACCCACAGGCTCAAGTGACGCCTAGTCTTGGCCACCCTTCTTAGGCTGGGATTAAAGGTGTACACCACCATGCCCAGCCCTTAAAATATCTTACATCTGATGATAGGTAAAGAAAATATTTAATTACTAGGACATTGTACTAACTCATGGACAGCTTTAAAAGGAAGTAATCATTCTTTTATAGAACAAAAAATTCTACACTTGTTTTCTTGAAAGGATTTTAATTTTAATTTAAGTATTTTAATGAGGCTGAAGTTAAACGTTAAAAGAAAAGGAAAAACATGGAGGAAAAAATAAATTAACATACCTGGCTCAGAGCTACAATGCATTTAGTATATTAAAGCAGCTGACATGATGACTTTTTGCGGGCCTTCCCAGGCACTGGAGTTTTTCTGTTAATTTGCCGCACTAGGTCATAAAAGATCTGCAAGCATATTAAAATATTTTAATTTACAGGAGATAAAACCTAAAAACCAAAAATTTAAAAGGGAAAAACTTATTTTCATGGATATTAATGAACCCCAGGAAGCAAATATTCTGTTAAGGAATGAAATGTAAGACCAGGTAGTCTTACAACTGCTCATTTATTTATTTTGTCTACGTACTGAATTTAAGGACCTGGGACACTGTGGGCTAAAGTGGGGACACTCATTCATTATTCAGAGAAAACAATCCTTTACTCTTCTTCACATCTTTTTATGTGCATTGCTCTACCCAGAACACGAATATAACCCCCTTCAAGGCAAGATACCTACATGCCTTTGGAGAGGATGGCCTGCAGCAAGAAAACATGGACAGATCACAAACGAATATAACGTAGCCACCCAACGCAAACTTAAGACTGAAAATCTAACAGCAAGGTGCGCCTGGACCCAACAACGCAGTCCCTCACCCAGAGAAAAGACACTACCATAGGAAAGAGACTAATGGACTCAGCACAGCTAATAAACAACAAAGAGTGGGGTGTGAGAGAATGGAGGGAGCACCGGAGGGAAGAGGGAGGGGGAAAAATATATACAACAGAGAGGTTGTAACCCAAAGAACAAAATAAAATTGTTTATATTAAAAAATTTAAAAAAAATTACAGTAAAAAAAAATTTATGAATTTGTCTCCAATTTTTACATAGCATCCTTCAAACACCTGAAATTTAATTTGTATTCCCCATGCTATCATTTTCTGTACAGTCTTCTTCAGAGTTAACTCTAACAGCCTTTAATAGAGACTAAAGTGGTACTGTAGCTTAATAACATGCATATATTAAGGTCAGATTTTTTTTTCCTTTAAGATCAACAAACTACCCCGAGTAGACATCTAAGTTTGTGTTACCACACATCATTTTCCATTAATTTTAATTGATAAATTACAACAGAAGAGTTCTTGAAAGTGTGTATCATCCATACCTCATTAACATTTATTTTTGATTTTGCAGAGGATTCTAAGAATGCACAGTTGTTCCATTGTCTTGCTAGATTTTGACCTTGTTCCTTTCCTACAACTCTTTCATCTTCCAAGTCACACTTATTACCAACCAGAATCATTGGAACCTAAAAAAAATTGTAAGCATAAAATGATAATGTATAATTTCAAATCAAAAGAATTATAAGAATCAACTCTAAGGATTACTTTTTATATTATGCCAGAGAAATATACTAAATTAATAAGGTGCAATAAATTTACTAATGAGAAGTTTTAACAATGTTAAAAAAATTACTAAATATTTAGAAAACAAATTATGATCTACTTATAAAACAGAAAGAACCCTTAAAATTCTATTATAATGGACTTTTTTTTTTTTTGGATTAGGTCTTGCTATTTTGCCCATGGAACTGCAGGCTTACTCCACCACACCCAGCTGGTTTCTGTGACTAGGTCCCGCTGTGTTGCCCCGAGAGGGACTTGAACCACAATCCCTAGCCCCAGCCGCTTCATAGGCTGAAGTTTACAGGCATGAGCCACCATGCCCAGCTTATAATGGACTTATAGTAAAACAAAACACAAGGAAGTAACAAGGAAGTAAAATATAGTATAATGAAAAGGCAGTGTTTTAAAATATTTCACATGGATGTGAATCAATGTCATGTTCTCTTGACATGCATTTATTTAAAAATTGTCCTATCATTTATTTGGATACATATTTGTAATTTAAAAGGAACACTATAGAGGAAAATAAGTATTCTGCAGAAATTATTTTATTTTATTTTTTTTTGAGACTAGGTCTCACTGTTTTTGCCTGTGGAACCGCAGGCTCACATTGTCCGGGGTAACACAGACTCAAGCAATCTCCAGCCTCAGCTTCCCAGGTAGCTGATACTACAGGCATGGACCACCATGACCCACTGTATTTTTTGTGGAACTAGGTCTTGTTACGTGCCCCTGGCGGAACTCTAACCATGATCCCTGGTCCCAGCCGTGAATTCCTAGGCTGTCACTTATAGGCATGCACCACCACGCCTGGTCTTCTGCAGAAATCTTAATAATTAAAGATTTTTTAAAGCATTTTTAAAATAAATCCAAACTAGAAATTCAAAAATTTTGACATTTTAGGAACAGATATAAAGTATTATAATAAAAAAATTACTTGTTTAATACAACTGAGAGACTGCTATACTAGTTATTAGAGAGTAAAAGAGACTGACTAATTGAGAAATGCTCAGAGGCTGCTATAATTATTTAGGATCCTCCAAAGTTCTCATTTCTGAAGACTAGGTAATAGCATGCAACACAGTAGGGTCCCAATGTACTCCAAATATGACACAATACAGTACTTATTATGTATAGTTATGTAATAACTGCAGTACAGTGGTTCTTTTAAATGTAGTGTCATACCAGCAGCACTAATATCACCTGGGAATTTGTTGAAACTACAAATTCTTGAGCCATATCCCAGACATAATATATCAGAAACTCTTGGGGTAGGGCTTGCCCAGCAATCTCTTCTAACTAACTCTATAGGTACTTGTGACACAAGATAATTCTTGACAGTCACTGTTACATACAGTGTGATGAGAAACTAGAAGTTTTTAAAGGAATTAAACTCCATTATGGAGTACTCTGAAGGGGCATTAAATCAATGTTAGATAATAATACATATTTTGTGCTTAGTCACAGTTGCTAGAGATGTTTTTCTATGTCAGATTGTTAAAGGTTTTCAAATCGATCAAAATGTGTTCAGAACATCAACTGGTCAATTAGTAATATCTGCTCCCAACATCTCTTCTCACTCTGTTACAAAATGTATGCTTTAAAAACAGGAAGAGCGTAAAATTTATTTTAAAGCCCTTACTTGTTATATTATACTTTGAAAATAGGTATGTGTTAAAGATATGTCTACGTCTTTTTCAAGGACACAAGCTTTTGAAAAACAAATCTCCAAAAATACATGGAACTTTACATTAGATTTAAAGCTTTTAAACTGGATATCACTACAACAAAAGTAAAAATAAAGTTTATTTATTAGGAAGTTAACTTACATCATCAGTGTCTTTAACTCGAAGAATCTGTTCTCTCAGATCTTGTAAATCATTAAATGTGGACTGCGCTGTGATGGAATAAACTAAAGCAAAGCCTTGTCCATTTTTCATGTACAAATCCCTCATTGCTGTAAATTGTTCCTATAGTAGAAAAGATAATTAAAAAACAATGTTTTAACAGTTTAGTGGACCATTTTCTTAACCTAGTAATTAGAACTCAATAAAAACTAACAGTATTATGTAACACTTCTAAAAATCATGGAAAATACCATTTGAAAAGTTGGAATTTAATAAGACAGGTATTTTTACCTAAAAAAAACCAAAACAAAACAGACTTACATGCAATAAATATATGCAAGTAAGCCAGAAATACACTGTCTCTAAAAGTTTCTTAAAGGTAGCCTTTTTTTTTTTTGAGACGAGGTCTCGCTATTTTTTTTTTTTTAGACTAGGTCTCACTATTTTTGCCCATGGAACCGCAGGCTAACATTGCCCAGGGTACCACAGACTCAAGCAATCCCCAGTCTCAGCTTCCCAGGTAGTTGGGATCACAGGCCTGTGCCACCACACCCAACTATTTTTTTGGGACTAGGTCTCGCTAAGTGCCCCCGCGGGACTCAAATCACAATCCCTGGCCGCCCCGGCCGTGGCTTCCTAGGCTGCCACCTACAGGCATGCGCCACCATGCCCGGCAGGTCTCGATATTTTTGCCTGTGGAGCCACAGGTTCATGTTGCCCAGGGTACCACAGACTCAAGTAATCCCCAGTCTCTGCTTCCCAGGTAGCTGGGATTACAGGCATGTGCCATCACGCCCATCTCCCTCTCTCTCTATATATTTTTGGAACTAGGAACTAGGTGCCCCCTGCGGGACATGAACCGCAATCCCTGACCCTAGCCGCGGGTTCCTAGGTTGCCGCTTATAGGCATGCACCGCCATGTCCAGCCCTAAAGGCAGTTTTTCAATCTATCATAATATGCTGGGTACCCAAATTACTCAGAACATTGTAGAATGTTTTAGTTTTATGAAGTCCATCAGGATGCTTAGCTATGTATCTTAACATGTTCCTACACTGTTTCTTTCAACAGACTGTGTGTCTCTGGTGGCAAGAGAACCCAGAGCATGTACTGGTAGGCAAGCATGTGCTAAATGAATACTATACAGGGACTATAATCTTCCTTCACCTTCAGATAGCAAAAATCTAGCTGGTCCTCTATATATACTTGGAAGAAAGAAAGATAACATAATCACTTAGGAATATATGTATACCCAAGCATTTTCTATGCTATTTCAAATATGGTAGTATACTTTAGCTAATTTTAAAAGTACTAGCGAGACTATGAAAATCTTTATCCATACTTTGACTTAGTTCTTAAATAGTTGACCCACAATTACAAAGCTTAAAAAAGGGTAGAATTCAAAGGAGCTAAAAAAAAAACTGTTTTAAGATTAAACAAACAGTACTTTTAAATAAGCTTAACTAGTATTTGTCTATAAAGCAAACCGTACAAAACTATGTATACACTCTATTTCTTCATTTTACATACCGTTCCTGCAGTATCCAAGATTTCAAGCATACACTGTTGTGCATCTACTTCAACTTGCTGGGGGGAAAATTAAAATATAACTTTGTTTTTCAATGTACACAATGTTTCCTTAATATGAAAAAAAGCTAAAATATTTAAAATAGAGACACAGTTTATAGTAAGTTTACAATTTACCTGAAGCAATACTTTTAACAGGGGAAAAAAAAGAAAGCTAGTCAAGGCTCATAGAGCCTCAAATTGTATTAGGTGCAAAGACCATGTGTTCTCAATTCAACACAAGGGTACCTGTAAGATCCAAGTTCAATATGAACCACCCAGCACTTAATTCTGAGAGGAAATGATTTAAAAATACATCAGAAAAATTAAAGCTTTTGACAAGTCCAATAATAACAGATGTGATTCTATCTCAACTCAATCATACCTTAAATAGTTTCATTTCTCTAGATAACCACATTCCCTCTCACTATACTTGAGCAAAATTTCTGGTAGCAAAGAAGTCAGTAAACAGCAATCAAATAACATATATCACTGCACCCCTCTTTCAGCTAACATGTCCCTTGAAAAGGAGGTTATTTAGAACTGGATGTGGAAAGAAAACAGTAATTTGTCTCACAGTGGGGTGCAGGAATGGGTTTCTAATTAAATTAAAAATGTCTGCACATTAATTTTTACTGTCCTATGTTGTGTTAACAGACACAGCAACATGGCACCTTTTCATGGAGTTACAAGTAGAAAACTCAGGGAGCCTTCTTATAAATAAGGAATTCAGATATTCAGCCTTGTGGGTATACTACATGAGAGATGTATAGGACTAACATTTGAAATGGGTGTCCCTAGCTATAAAGTTTATGAGACAAATTGTAATTCTGGTGTTAGGATAAGCTTAAAATATTCTCAGAGAATGAGAGATATAGATAGATGGATGGAAGGGGGGTGGGAGGATGTGTTTTAAGGTTCTCATACCAGAAAATACACAATACCAGGAAATTATCCAGTATGAATTATTCCCACCAATTTTTTAAATTAAGTCTAATCTTTTCACCCTACTTTTGTATATAACATTCTTTAAGTATAAAACCAAAAACACGTATATTTTTAAACAGTCAAATGCAAAAGATCTTCTAATGTAGCATATACCTTTCTATAAGAATCTTCTATCGTAGGATCATATTTTTCAACAAAAATTCCTTGGACAAACTGTACAGTCTGAAAAAAAAATTAACATATCATTATACTTCTAAAAAAAGCAAATCCAAGTATGCACATCTTTAACTACTGATATGCCACTGGTGAAAAATCATGACCACATTTGAAAATAGGTGTTTGTTGAGAAAATTACCATATCAAGTTAAAAACAATTAAGTTCCTTATTAGGTAATACAAAATGTAAAGATCATGTTTAAATTGTTACAAATGTCTGTTTCAGTCTTAAGGACTTAAATTAATTAATAAGTGGTTAATTGCTATATGTACATAACACGCACACTCAGAATTTCTCCATTACTTATGGACAGATCTTGGAAAAGCAGTTCATCTCACATTTTGTGCTAGCTGTCCACTCTAAGTGGCTAGGTAAGATATCTTTTGGGGTTGGCTAAACTCTGACCAACCTTCTCCCCCACGATCCCCTTCCAAGTCAAGTTGTGTGTTCTTTCTTATTATCCTGTTCTTTGATACAGAAAACAGACCCACAATAAATAAGGTGAAAACTAAACAAAGCTCTTATTTTAAAAAGTTTTAAAAATAGGCTTTACTTGAATTTTCTATCATGAAATACTAGTACAAGTCAACTCACAAGGAGAAAGTTCAAAATCCATCCCTCCCCTTCTTCTTTTTTTTTTTTTTTTTTTGAGACTAGCTCTCACTATTTTTGCCCATGGAACCGAAGGCTCACGTTGCCCAGAGTACCAGACTCAAGCAATCCCCAGCCTCAGCTTTCCAGGTAGCTGGGATTACAGACGCGCACCACTATGCCCAGCTATTTTTTTGGGACTAGGTCTCGCTATATGCTCCCGGTGGGACTGGAACCGTGATCCCTGGTCCTGGCCGTGGCTTCCTAGGCTGCCACCTACAGGCATGTGCCACCATGCCCGGCCCCCAAAATCCATCCCCTTCTATCTGTGAAATGCAGGTAATATATTTATGTCTTCTCTGCTTACTCAAACTATTCTTACATATCTCATGTCAGTGTGGAACCATTGTTCCTGAGAGAGTATGCTCTACTTAGATGTAACTAAAAGTAGACAAAAACCACATTTAAAAAATTGACACTGCTTCTAAAATCATCACAGAATTTCATTTTAACAAATAAATGACAAGGCCGGGCACGATGGCTCGTGCCTGTAAGCTTCAGCTTATGAAGCGGCCGGGGCTAGGGATCACGGTTCGAGTTCCGCCTGGGGCCTGTAGCGAGACCTAGTTCCAAAAAAATAGCTGGGCGTGGTGGTGCGCGCCTGTAATCCCAGCTATCTGGGAAGCTGAGGCTGGGGATTGCTTGAGTCTGTGGTACCCCGGGCAATGAGAGCTTGGGGTTCTATGGGCAAAAATAGCAAGACCTAGTCTCAAAAAAACAAAAAAAACAAAAACAAAAAAACCCCCAAATAAATGACAAATAATCAAAACCTAAACTCAAGAGAAAAATTAGGTAATCTTGGAGTGAAGAGCAAAGATAGAGAATAATGACTTACCAGAGCAGATTTTCCAACACCTCCTGAGCCAAGAACCACCAGCTTATATTCACGCATGGTGCAAATCTGTCAAAAGCTAGTACCTTATTAAAAAAGAAAAAAATGCATAAGTAATATTTTTGTGTTCATGTGCTTATATAAATAAGACATTCAATCATGTAGATTTATTTGAAATGATTACTACATTGTAAAAATATGGAAAGCATTTTATAGACTGATTTACTAAAGGATGTTACCAGTAGGACTCTATAGTACTCCAGAGGTAGAGGGAACATGTACAATTACAGATGTGACTTTCTGTACTATCCTAAATTGAATTTAGAATAAAATATTTACTCTACAAAGAAAAAACAGAGGTGGAGGGAAAGAGGCTAAAAAACAGCATAGAGGGGCAGTCTATTACAAGATGGCAGTGACAGATGTGTCTACCCATCTTTTCTCAGAAACAACCCAAAAAAACAAGAAAACAAAACAACTACAAACATTCTATGAATAATCTGTATTCTTGAGTCACAAGTAGTTGACTGCTTACTAAGTACAGGGATATATGCTCAATGAACAAAACAAAAAAAATTCCTGCCTTCATTGAGCTAATATTCTACTAAAGATGAATACCACAGGGCTGCAACAATTCCAACCCATCACCCATTTTTGCACCACAGGAACACATTCATCTGTGTATTTTCTGTGGTTGCTATAGTGCCATTTTTATAACAAAATTTATGGCATTTTTATAGTGCCATAATTATAGCAAAATTAAGTAGTTTTAACAGAGGTCATCTGGTTCACAAAGCCTAAAATATTTACTACCTGGCATTACAGAAAAAAAATTGCCCACACTAGAATAGATGAATTTTAACTGAGTTAGTGAGAGAGAGGTACAAAAAGCCTAAAAGTAGTCAGGAATCAGGAATCAGAGGCTAGATTTAAGAATATAAGTATCTGAGCTAAGAAATTCTACAGTATTCAGTATGATAAAATAATGGATATCAAAATAAGAAACAACCCATCCAAGGCTTATTAGTACAAAATTTCAGTCTATCTGGGATAGAACAGATCTTGAAAGTTTTCCAGAGTTGAGGATAATGTGAGAATGTAATGCTCCCACACTCTCCTAAGAAAAAATAGTCAGTGGTTATGGTACAAAAGTAAACTTTCTTAATAACAAAAATGACAGTTCCTAAGTCACAGTAACAAATAATCACCAGAACTGGTTTAAAGACATTTAGTCAACTAGTAAAAATAATATGCATGTATGTTAATATGCAAATATAGTTGTTCTTTTTTTTTGAGACTAGGTCTCACTATTTTTGCCCGTGGAACCCCAGGCTCTTGTTGCCCAGGGTACCACAGACTCAAGCAATCCCCAGTCTCAGCTTCCCAGGTAGCTGTGAACAGGCGTGCACCACCATACCCAGCTATTTTTTTGGAACTAGGTCTCGCTACAGGCCCCAGGCGGGACTCGAACCGCGATCCCTAGCCCCGGCCACTCCATAGGCTAAAGCTTACAGGCACGAGCCACCGTGCCCGGCCTGCAAATATAGTTATTTACACCAATCTATTAACTAACCAACTAAATTGTCTTAATTTCTTTCATATCCTCATTTTCTTTTGATTAAACAGGCAAGAACACAGTATATATGTAAAGTGATTTCAGGAATGTTAGCATCAGTGTCCTCATACTGCATTAGCAAGAAAATACAACTTCTACACACACAGATACTTAAAATTTGACTCACATTGCTTCAACAATGTATGATTATATGAAGAAAACTAATTAAATTTGTAAAGACCTATCAAAACACTGAAAATTCTACAACTGTTAAAAACTGAAAGAATTCTCTATACTGGTTTTTCAAATACATAAACATTTATTTTGGAGGCAATTTTAAATGTAAATAAATGTAAACACTTATTTTTTAAATGCATTTTCTTTTTTTAAAGTTTTTTTAAAAACTGATTGCACATACATATTTTACATCATTGCATATTTACATTTAGAAATTCCTATTTTTAGTTCTATTGATTACCTAAAACACTCCTAAACTGAGACTTGATCAAAGTAACTGACTGCTCTCATACTTTTGATACATTTGCTGCAAAATAATTGGGTCACCTATTTACTCATTTAAAGGGTAGTTTACAGATGTAAGTTTCTTTGCCTGAATTGGTTCTTTTGATCAATTTTGATCAACTATGAACTCAGAAAAATCACAGCACTGGTATCATGGAAAGACAATAAAACAAGGCCTTATAAGGTTTCTTCCAAATTCAGGTTTCAGTGCCTACGTCATAACTCTCTGAAATGAAAGTTGAGGGAAACACATAATCGCATTCTATATTACGTTCAGTAAATTTATTTAAGATATTTCATCAATGAGAAATTAACTAGCATTTTTACAAAAGCACAAAGTAATAATAGATGTTTTAGTGATTCTGGGCAGAAAATTCTAAAACATCTAAGTAAAAGAAAATTTAGTAAAGTTTTAGAATAAATGTACTCACTATATCTAAGTATATATCAAAAAGCAAACAACTGAATTATCCACCATTCTCTACTACATGCAATCTCTAATAGGACCTAGTTAAGACACAACTTCAGATATTACCCTAATAATAAACTCTAAGAGTAACTATAATAATCACTAGTGAAATACAAAAGCCTAACAAAATGATAAATTGATGTATTTACTTTTAATTCCTAGCTATTTACTTGACATTGTACAACTCTAATCAAGAATAGTGCTAAAACTTGATGAACAAAGGAAATCTAGTGAGTGATACATGTGATCAAGTTACTGTAATATAGCTTTCAGTAATCAACATTAGTGGTACTACACCATACCCACTCATGTTAGGCATTGTTCTAGGCAACAGGAATAAAGTGGTGAAGGAAAGACCCTGTTTCTGAGCATTTACAGTGGGAGCAAATAATGTAAATTATGTCACTTGGTAAGCTCTGTGGAGGAGAAAAATAAAGCAAGTTAAGGAAGACAATATGGGATGAAGGAACTACACCGCACACAGTGTGGTTATAGAGAACTCATATAGTGAAAATATAGTTCGTAGTGTGTGTGTGTATATCAGTATACTACAGATTGATATTAAATCCTGCTTTCAACAACTTTAGAGGCGAGATGTGCCTATTAATTTGTGGCTGAAAATAAATTTGAATTTGGGAGAGGCACAGATTTTTCTAGGTTCCTCTGGGAGTTCATGGCTTCAAAGGTTTTTCTTCCTCTGGTAGGGGCATACAAGAAATATCTAGAGGAAGCTAAATGTTATTAGCATTATGGGTACAAAATGTCACTGAGTGATTTTCTTTGCCAATTCTCTACAGGAGATTCATGATTTCCTCATTGTTTAGCAAGAATAACACATAGATCAGGATAGAATGTTTCTGATTAGCAAATACTCAGTCTTTAGGAGTATAGTGTCAAAGAGACATCGCTGTAGTGTACTCGCACTATCTCAGCCCACAGTGATTGCTGCCTTTTCTGACAGGCTGCACTGAATACTTTAGGACTTGATTATATACTATCTTGTTTTCTAAGAGAAGACAACAGCTGTAAAAAAGTAACATTATCCTGAGACATAAGAGGCTTGGTTCTATTTTTCACATGTTACATAATTTGAAATAAGTCACTTTCTGGATTTTCTGAGTCCTCTACAAAATGAGGAAATGGAAAGGTAGCAGTGAACATATAGCTACCTTATATCAACCAGGTAAGAGCAGCAAAGTGTTAGTAACAGAAAATGGTGTAGATTGTGGCAGTAGAGTGAATGCTTATACAGCTAGAGTCATTTTTTGATTGCACTGATTTTAGAATTGTAAATTCTAAACAGTGAAAACTGTAAAAAAACAGTGGGAAAAATTATTTTAGGTATGGAGATTCGAACTCTGGGCCACTAGTTTAACTTCTAAACTAGATAGTAATATCAGGTCCCTTTCAATTCTAAAGTGTATTATTGTGGTTTTTATTACATATACCAAGTTTTAAAGAATTACATATGGAAAGAACTTTAAAAGGATAACCGCCCCATTTGATAGGCTGCCCAAAATTGGGAAAAGTCATTAATATTAACTAAGCATTCAACCAAGGTAGATGCAAAGGGCTTCCTCATTTTCTTCTTCCTCTGGCAAGCTGACCCAGGATGTTTTGTAGTCTTTTTATGAACTAGCTTTAAATTTAGGGAATGAATATGAGATCCACTTCTTGTCAACTATCATTATAAACAAAGAGACTGAAAAAATAAACGAAAAGATTGGTTGAACAGGGGACTATATACATTGGTTATGAAGGTTAAGACTAACAAGTGAACTGGGCACAGTGGCAAGTGCTTGTAAGCGACAGCTTATGGAGTTGCAGCAGGGTCTGGGGATCGCAGTTTGAGTTCTGCCTGGGGCAACACAGCGAGACCTAGTCCCCAAAATTAGCTGGGCGTGGTGGCACATGCCTGTAATCCTAGCTACCTGGGAAGTTGAGGCTGGGGATTGCTTGAGTCTGTGGTATTACGGGCAAAAATAGTAGACCTAGTCTTACAAAAAAAAAAAAAAAAAAAAAA
>PVHY01007672.1:0-16973 GCA_004024945.1 Uropsilus gracilis | reverse complement strand
CCTCAGGAGGCTGTGGCTAGGGATCACTTGAGCCTGAGGGGATGGGGATTACCTGCCCCTCCCCTGGGGCAACTCAGTGAGAACTAATCTCTTAAACAAGAAAGAAAAAAAGTTCACATACTAGTTAAGCAAAAAGGTAGACCAGGGAATCAAATGTAACTAGACTGACCAATAAAACCAAAGTGAATAACTGATTATTTAAAAAGATTGTTTTAATTCTATCAAGGATAATATAACACACCAACACATGAAAGAAATTAAGTTTATATTAACCCAAAACAAAGTAACTTTCAAGGATATCTGGAAAAAGTCTGAATCACAGTTATCTTGGAAACTAAGTAATTCATTTATCTTTTTGAAATGATAGACATTTAAACAACATAGAGCAATTCTAGCTTTTAAGGCTATGAACCAACAAACATTAATTTTAGAGACTTTCCTTAATTAAATATGGCCAGCTCATTATAAGTGAATTAAGGAGCTATTTGGTAAAATTTGAAAACAAAACTATGTCCACTATTTGGTAGAAATTTTTGTTGAGAAGATGATTAGCTAAATGCTAATTGCTCACTTCTTGCAAACTACTCAGATTTTTAAAAGGGCTCTAAAAAGTAACATTTTGTAGGTAAATTGCCATTTAAATTCACATCTGTTTAGTGATACAAAATTATCTGCCCCACAGAAATTGTAATTACAATAGAAAATAAAATGCTCTGAAGCAGGAATAGTTTTAAAACAACAGCCGGGCATGGTGGCTCGTGCTTGTAAGCTTCAGCCTATGAAGCGGCTGGGGCTAGGGATCGCGGTTCGAGTCCTGCCTGGGGCCGTAGCGAGACCTAGTTCCAAAAAAAAAAAAATAGCTGGGCGTGGTGGTGCGCGCCTGTAATCCCAGCTACCTGGGAAGCTGAGGCTGGGGATTGCATGAGTCTGTGGTGCCCCGGGCAACAAGAGCCTGTGGTTCCATGGGCAAAAATAGCAAGACCTAGTCTCAACAAAACAAAACAAAACAAAACAAACAACTTGTATGTTCTAAAGACACCTCCTCTCACTTTATCTGATTTATTTTTTAAGTCAATCTCATTAAATTGTGTGAAAAGCAGATTATGGCTAGAATCAAACTCTCCGCTCAATATTTAAAAAATGTAACTCCTTTCCATTAAAATATTCTGTCAAAGGCCATCCAAATAGCTATAATCAAATTCAAATAGCTATAATCAAATTTAAAACTTCCAAAACACTAGTTACTCAAGCAAATTTTCTATCCTCAACTTGTTTAGTTATTCTCCCCTACCCCTTTTGCCAGTTTGAAATTCTGTGATCTTAAATTATAAAGGGCTAACTAAGTAAAAACACTTAACTACTGGTTCCTGAAGTCAAATGACATCACCTCTCCCACTGAATACTTTCTGGAAAAGAAGATAACTTGGTTTCTCCTATCCGCCTCCAACTCCCAAAGTAGTATTTTAACAGCTAAAGAGGATTACTGTGTTCTCTTCTCACTTGCAAATAAAATTAACATTCAAATGTCAGGAAAACCTAGCACTAATTTGTTGGGCACAACTATAGAGTTAAACATTTCTGAACAGATTTAAAAATTATCAGGAATCTCAGAAATGCAGAATCAATGTCTTAGTAATTTCCAGGTCAAATCAACAAATGAGCAAGGTAGTTAACAACAGAAAGACATTCCAATGGTGTCTCAAAAGCAGGCAAGAATAAATGTGGGCTCCAGATTATATTACTGGTTTCTATCAGATGCCTCCAAATAAGCTGATCTATGTAGAACTCATCTCCGCTCTCAAGAGTTTCTTGAACTTAACCTAAAAATTAATCTTTTTTTTTTTTTAAATCTTTAGAATTTAGCTTGTAAATTCTATAGACATACACCTGATCTCTTCCAAACATAATTTAGGTAGCCAAATTATGGACATAACCAAATCAAAACTGAAACACAGGCACACACACACAGGTACCTTTGTTAATCTTAAATTGAGGAAATGATAAAAAAGGAAAATGTAACCACTGAGAGCACAAGCTTTAGATATTTTCCTGAATTAGGAGCCCATTTTTAAACATTAGCTAAGTGACCCTAGGACATTGTTATTTAACCACTAGGCCTCTCTTTCTTATCTGAAAATGGAAATAACAATATCTACTTACTAGTTTTTAAGATTCAAAAGAAATCCTACTCAATGTGCTTTATAGTAACAGCAATAAGGAGTTGTCACTTGCTATTTTTTTCAATCCCATTTAGCTAGAGTGCTTAAAGTTCCTCAAGGACTGCAAAAGCAGGGACAGGGACCGGGATGGACTCACTCAACTAACTCTATTGCACTATACTGCACTGTACCATACCATTCTGTACTACACTATGCTGCACTGAACTATACACGCTGCACTGCGCTATGCTATGCTGTAGGACACTACATACTGTGTGGGAGTTGTCATTGCTTCTTCTCTCTTCACTTTATTACCAAGTTCAAATAATTTTACCTCCACTATTTCTAGAATCAATTCCATTATCTTATAAGGACCAGAACTATAGCTCACGTAGGAAAAGGGTAATATGAAAGGCAAAATATTAGTTATTATACTTGAATTTCAATGACCAGATTAAAGATTTTAGTCTTAATGTGAAGATAAGGAGGTTGGCATCCTAGGAATCTAAAGAAATGATGAAATCCAAATAAGTTTTTGAGTGATCTTTATACCCCCTCAAATTGCTTTGTTAATTTACAACTTAAAAGTAAAGAGGTATATTTGAGAAATTTAAAAATCAGGATCAAGAGAACATGGTGACTGTTAGATGGGCAGGGAAAAAAATAACATGCAGCAAAATCAAACAGCTGATTATTGGAGTGAGTAAATCAGATAAGGAAGCCTAACAGTAATAGTCCTAGTTTAGTAGATAGCTATTATCTTTTGGAATCAACCTTAAAGACAGTGAGATAATGGAGTAAAAAACGGACTGAAATGGACATGGTAGTAGCATCTTTTATTCCTAAAGTACCAAAAGAAAATGCTCACTGGCTGGTTCAAGAGGTTCCAAATAAAGAATAGAAAATTTAGCAAGATTTTAAATGTACCATGTATAATTTGTTTGACTCAATTATTTGAATTATTAATTTAAAATATGCAATTTATTTACATGATTACAATCTCAAATTGTTTTAAAGTTTTATAATCTTAGTTGTAAAGCTTAATCAAAAGTTTGATGGAGATTTTTGCTAGCTTATGAGTAGAAATATAAACATAAAAATACTGTACAGAATCAAAAACTTATGTTTAATGGCTATCCCTGCATAAAACTTAGTTGACCATCTTGTATTATTTAATAAGTCATTGACATATAATAATCATTTATCCTCAGAATGCCTTTGGGTTTGCTCCTTCCGCCTCTTTACCTGAAACTTTTTGTAAACAGATCAGTAAGTATTTTACATTTGTCTGACTTCCAGGAATAGTTATTACTACTATGTTGACACCACTGCTGTTGTTTTCCTCACATTCTTGTAATATCTACTTTTTAAAAAAAGTATCTACTACAAACTAAGCAAAACTACAAGTAAAGAAAGATTCTCTACTTCTCCTGTGATAAGGACACCAATTCTCAACTTTAAAAGTTTCTCTTATCTTTCCATCTCCCCAAATCTTTTCATTTCTATAAAGAATTATAAAGCTGAATACATTCAATTCAAAGTAATTTTTCTAAATAATGTCATCTAAGATTTCATTGAAGTATGAAGTGCACATTGCATAAGCTGGTCCAAACAACCTGAAAAAGCTAAAACAACATCAAAAGAACTCTAGTCACATTCTTAAAATGAAAAAACAAAAACAAAACAAGAGGATTACACCTCTTGCAAAATATCCCAAAGGAGTCTATTTTAGCCAATAGATTAATCAAATTAGAAGCATTATTATTCCACACAGGCCCATAAGTTTCCTTAAATTTTAATCACTACAAAATGGAAGAAACTAGAATGGGGTGCATGGCGGGAGGGAGAGACTAGGTCTTTAATGCTCCCTTTGATAAAATGTACCAATGTTTTTAATGGCTCATTTCCAGTAATACCAACAGACAAAAATAGTTTACATCCCAGAAATGATAAAACTTGCAAGAATTTTTAAAGTTCCATACATACATGCCCTTAGCAATGATATGCTCTGATTTATACGACATGAACACACACCTTTGGTGGACTACATTTTGACTAGGACCTACTTCCTTTCATGTTTCATAATCTTAAAAACATCTATGGAAGCTTAGAAAACCTTCTAAACTATGAAGGTTTAGAAAACACCTTGCAAACATTTTGGTGTACTACACAGCTCATCTTTTTTCACAACAGAATCAAACTCTTCTCTAAATAAAACATGGAAGTTAAAAAACAAAACTATGTGTAACACTTAGAAAAGAGTCAAGTGTGGGTGTTTACAGTAACAGACGCTATTTGTATAGCTTTTATTACCATCACTGTCTTTTCTCATTTTGATAAAAGTCCAAGGACATTTCCCATATAGGAACAGACTTTTGCCTTTCCTTAATCAGGGAAAAAAATGGGTCCTTAATTAGTATATGAATATGCACTAATGCATGTCACCATGAAGGTTGCGAAGATAAAACATACTGTGCTCAAGAAGCTTACAGTTTTATAGGAAAGATGAGACAAAAATATGGAAAATATCATGAGAAATAAATATACTATAGAAACCCAGAAGAAGCCCTCAGAGATAATTTATGCAGAAGGTGGCAAATGAATAAAAGCTTAACATTTCAAAAGTAATGAATAAACTAAGGAAAAGATAAACGTGAACAAAGGTACAGAGACAGCAAAATGGAGAAATATACACAGACTACAGTAGAAAGCCATGTAGACCTCAGAATACAAAATACTGAGAAAATAAATACAGCAAGAAATCTTTAGTATTGGTCAAGAGTCCTGACTCATTTTGAAAGCAAAGTGCTGGGCAATTTCAAGAGAAACATACTCAAAAAACAACTACAAGTATTTAAAGAATGAATATAAGAAGTTTAACAGAAAGCTGAGTAATACTTCTATGAAGGTTAAATATTTTCCTGAGCCGGGCATGGTGGCTCATGCCTGTAAGCTTCATTCAGCCTATGAAGCGGCCGGGGCTAGGGATCGCAGTTCGAGTCTCGCCTGGGGCCCATAGCGAGACGAGACCTAGTTCCAAAAAATAGCTGGGCATGGTGGCGCGCGCCTGTAATCCCAGCTACCTGGGAAGCTGAGGCTGGGGATTGCTTGAGTCTGTGGTACCCCGGGCAACGAGAGTCTGCGGTTCCACAGGCAAAAATAGCAAGACCCAGCTTGATAAATAAATAAATAAATAAACAAACAAACAAATATTTTACTGAAATAATACATGGCCTACTTTAAAAAATGCATGAGTTGGTTTAAAACAAAAACCAAAAAAAAAGACCTCAGACACAATTTCCTACACAGAGGAAAGAAACTGCAAGAGACTAACAAAAGATAGTTATCACAACTGGCAATTTTCAGCTTTATTCTGTAACATTGTATGAATACTAAGTCCCTACTACGTGCAGGCAATGTACACATTTTAGGCTACCTTTTCATAACAGACTGTTAGGAACAGACATTATTTTGATACCACATCATCTGATATCTTGATGTGGTATATTGAGTATTTTTTTTAAAAATAAATACTACTAACCACTGAACATGGCATTTAGAGATCTCAGTTGAGGCAGACATACTGGGGACAAACTGTATTTTTCCTCAAAAAGGCAGCTTTGGATGTGCATACGTATATGCATAAAAAATAATCAGCTAAATTTAAATTTTATGTCCAGGGATTTTCTGTTAATTGCTGCACAACCAACATTAACACAATGTCGACAATACAGAGGCTACACAATTATTTGAATGAGTCAAAATCATTCATTTTCTTGAGATTGGTAAATTACAACCAAATCCCACTTGCTGTCCTTTAAAAAAAAGTTTTGGAGGAATACAGCTATGCTGCTGAATTTTGCTTATGGTAACCTTAATATTACAATGGTAGAGTTGAATGGCTGTGAGAGACTGTTTGGTCTGAAATATTTTATCATCTGGGCCACAACAGAAGAAGTTTGCTGTTATCTACCATATTACCAGAGTCAAAAAGAAATGAAAATCATGTTTTGCAGTAGTTCAGAGTGGCAAATGTGATTTTATTTTATTTTATTCGTAAACGACCCCATAGCACAGCTGCAAGAAAGAAAATATGGAACGCTTCACGAATCTGCGTGTTATCCTTGCGCAGGGACTATGCTATTCTTCTCTGTATGGTTCCAATTTTTTTTTTTTTAGGCAAATGTGATTTTAAAATCTCAAACATTAACTTAAACATAGGACTCAGAGAAAGAGCACAGTTTTGAATCATCAAGGTATACTATGGTTTATGAGGAGAAACAGGGTTAAAACTCTATAAAGATGTTTGACATCCGCTGTAAAGTACTTTGTTTTAATCAGCTAGCAATGTTGTCTGATAGTTTTAAATAGTGAATCAGCTGCAAAACCATATGCAAACAACATTCCCACAAAACCTGAATCACTGAGAATGGGACAGTAACTCTGTTCTGGGATATTTGATGCCACTCATATTCAGAACATTCATTCAACTTTATACCCTATATTAGTAAACAGATTGAATTGTTTAAGGCCATTTGTGAGGATAAAGTGTTATCAGGGTAATATAGCAAGAAGGTAAGATTTGAACATACCCAAGAACTCCACAAGCTTTGCAGATAAAAACTGAAAAGAGGGTATCTTGGAGTAAAACGTACATTTTTACATCTGAAATAGAAATCTGATCTATTAAATCTTACTTTCATTTTGAAAGTGATTAGTAAAGAGTTTAACACTAAGGCATCCATGCCAGTTTTCCTTCAGATTATTTTAGAAAAAGTCTTTATTTGCTAGATCTACCTAAATTAAGTACTTATGCCAGAACTGGAAAGAAGGCTATGAAAGCTAGTACCTGGCATTTTCATTTTCTATTTAAAGTAAGGCTGTTCACCAAGATGCATTAAATTAAGTCTGTCTTTTCAGTAAGTTAGTTTCTCTGGAAGTAAATATGAACACACACATCTAGATAATAAGGCATTTTTAGTCAGATACTATGTTTCTGCTAGATGTCTGGTTCATGAGGGCCACACCCTGATAAGACAAGAAATAACTGGGTAAGGGGTGGGATGATGGAAGAGGTTGCAGAACAATCACTGATAGCAATGGTGGGATGGGAAGTCTCAAGGTCAGATCAAATAGATCAAATTTTAATCTGAAGACACAGAAGCCTAGAAAGTTAAGTGATAATGCACCAGTGGTCACCTTTAACATCATCATAGTAGGAGAGAGAGAGAGAGAGTGTGTGTGTGTGTGTGTGAGAGAGAGTTATTAATAGTGTCCATGGAAGACTGATAACACCTATAATCCTAGCAAAGTAAGGTCACAGTACACCAAAGACCATCTTATTCATCTTCTGCCCCCAAATAAGAGCAACCCAAATTCAGTATAGAGAAGAAAGTCTGTTACCCCTCAGGTCTTCAGAAATCAAACACCTCAGTAATTTAAATAACTCACACTTAATGTCTTAGCTTTCACAAGTCACAGAACAGAAACACCATCACTTCAAAGGGATAATCATTATTAGGAATAAGAGAGCTAACCAGATGATTTTCTGTATTTCCAGCTAAAGTCACATCTTCAGACCTGAATTTGACGATCTAGAATTTAACACTAACATTAAAGGTACTATAATGTTTGCTGAACAGGTTGCAAAATGAGGTAGCTGCATCAAGAGATAGCCTAATCAGTCAGGGAAAATATCTGCTTTAATGTATTTCAAGCAAATATTATTCTAAGTACAGTTTGTGAGCTGTTGGGGCAAAGGTAAAAAACCAGATGTGTGGCATGCAGCACTTTAGTAAAGATGAATTAGAATTTATAACAGATAAATTAGAATTCAAATTAAGTGAAATGATTCCAGAAGAAAGCACACCTGTTTTTCATGAATGCAAGAAAGCCATAAACATTTTTTAAAAAATACTTAGATTTTACAATATACCACCTTCCAGAAGGACGGGGAACATTTTAAAACATAATTTTACAGCCAACTTCAACATAAAGCTAAATTCAGAAATAAAATTGGAATCTTCATTGAGAGAAGAAATGACTACAAAAAAAAATCTTCATTTTACTGTTTAATTGCCTAACCAGTATTAAATGAGAAAGCTTAGTATTATTGCGCTCAAATGCATTTAAAACAATAAAATGCCACGATTTTTGATTATAAGTTCATAATTTGCAAGACTTCATTATAATCTAAGTAACATTTTAAGACCACAGCATTTCTAATAAAAATTCCTTGGTAAACCTGAAGAAAGCACAGGTACTTACCATAATTTTCACTAATCTTTTTTCCACTTATCTGCACCATTGATAGGTGAATAAGCACTTTTTAAAAAGGTAGATTCAAAGCATGCCTGTATTGACAATTTTGTGAGAAAATGTTCCATTCCCAAAATACAGTGTATTAGGTTATGTGTGCATCCTTGGACATTAGTATATACCAAGTGAATGGATAAAGCTAATGTGAACTGAAGTTTGGATGTTATAAGGCTATACTAGAGAATAAGGTGACCATATTGGGGAGAACAGAAAGTGGTCCATGTTCTTACTTCTTTCTGGTCAATATCAAGTATTTTAAAATAGAAACTTTTCCAGTCCTGCAATCTTCCTATTTTAATCTATGGTTTCTTCATCATTAGTTGACTCTCGAACAATGTGTGGGTAAGAGGTCTGGGGGACTAGGAATGCCCAGCGCTGCACAACTGAAAGTTCATATGTAGCTCTTGGCTCCCTTAAAACCTAACTACTCACAATCTTTTGTTGCTAGTCCTTACTGATAGCAAAGCCCCATCAACACAGATTTTGTGTATTATATATTGAATTCTTACAATAAAGGTAAAGGGTTTAAAAAATAATGAATTATATATACATGAATCATGAAAAATACAATTACAGTACTATTCTAGGTTTAGCAACATCAAAAATGTAGGCCAGGGGTTTACAACTAAATCGTATTTTCAAGTGAACTCATACAGCTTAAACCCATGTTGTTCAAGAGTCAATGATGTGTTTATGAATAATGAATGGTGATTCTTAGAAACCTTATCAGTAAGAAGACCAGTAACAAGGTATCTTACTAAAATTCTTTTTTTTTTTTTGAGACTAGGTCTCGCTATGTTGCCCGGAGTAGCCCCAATCCTGTGGACTCAAGTGATCCCTAGTCTCAGTCTCCCAGGTAGTTGGGATTACGGGTGCCTGCCACCATAACTGGCTGTTTAGGGACTAGTTCTCGCTATGTTGCCCAGGGTAGTCTCGAACCCATGGACTCGAGTGATCCCTGGTATCAGCCTCCCAGTGCTAGGATTACAGGCACCTGCCACCATGCCCAGCAGATATCTTACTAAAATTTTATCAAGAGACTGGCTAAAATATGAGTTCTCAATGATTAAACATGTTTGAGCACTTATCTTTTTTCCAGGCACCAACACTGATGAATTTTCATTATTTCCAAACATTTAACTGGACTATGATTCTAGTTGATTCATCACTCCCAGAACTGCATTCCATTCTGAATGTCAAAAAGAATTCCTTGGAAGACTATCTATAAACTAGTCCTTTTTTAGTTAACACGTCAGACCTTGATGTCTTCCATAAAGACACAAAGTAATAAAGAGTAAAGACTCTCTTCAGGCCCATTCCTCAGAGAAATTCTGAAATTAGTCACTAGAGTCCATATAGCAAACACCTATAGCGAAAACACTCCCTTGAACATACTACTCTGCAATTTCTGTATAGTTGCCTACTCTGATTCACTATTAGTCTGAAGCTTACATATCCCTTTTATTATCTTATACAGCCCTTGCCTAATTTTTATCTTCCTGGGCTACTGGAGCTTAACAAATGTTTTCACTTCTTCCTCTGACTCATATACATCATTTACTTGGGTATTGTTTAATATTTTGAACCATTTACTTTTAATATTAACTCTTCACATCTTTGCTAAGAATCTTTTGTGCACACTCAATTTAATTTTAACATAAAGCAACTGAGCACAACTAGCTCTCAATTCTGATCACTGAGACAGATGTCCTAAATAATGAGGAATTACAGTTGAAGACGTAACATTTTAAAAAAGTCTAAGTAGCCTGTGACATTATCGATAAGGACAAACTGTTGAACACTGTAAATATTTATTTTTCAATTAAAATACAATTTTTGAGCACTTCCTATATATCAGTTACTGGATTAACTAATTGAGATCATACAAGTACTTCTGCTCTCTAGTTCAGAGGGAAAAGGAGGGTAAATACAATATTGACCACAAGCATTGTGAAGGTAAGAGGAGATGCTCCTTTATAGAAGGGAAAGTTTCTCTGTAAGTGAACATCTGAGCTGAGATCTAATGTTGAAATGGAGGCAGAATTGCAGATGGGGGGGAAAGCTCATGATACAAGGTAGTTAAAACAAAAGGTCCTAGAGGACTTGCTAGGTAATTCTTTGCTGAACTTCTTTCAGTGTGGTTAGAGCTGTGTTAATAGCAGAGAAGTGCTAGAGTTGTTAAGTTAAGCAAAAACTGGTTTTTATTTTAAGTGATGGTGGGAGGGGGAGACTGGTACTGGAGGGTAGGAGATGACCTGATTTACATTTTTAAAAGATGACTGTCTTCTGCATGGAAACTGATGCAGAGAAGGGCAAGAACAGAAGGAAATAATTTAGCACAGAAACACAGGTTTGGACCACAGAAATTTAATTAAAGATCTAAATAATACTCTACATAAAGATAAATCCTAAGACAAGATTTACATGTTAACAGAAACATAAATCATAAAAGAGGGGTTCACAAGCTCAAATTTAAGAGAGGTTTCATGACCAGTGCTAGAGAGTGATCTGAAGCCTGTTTCAACAAGGTCCAAGTTATCATCATTGAATCACACTAAGACAATACAGTGGTATGATAGGTCTAGAACTACTCAAAACTAGCACATCATTCCCTGGAATTATTTCTCATGCTCTAAAGAATCAGTTAAAACTTATGAGTTAATGAAATCAGGTGCTTAATATGAGCACCTGAAGAAAAGTGCTTCAGTGTGCTGGAGTAAAAACATCAAAAGTACTTTTAACTCATACTGCTTTAGTGATGAAACTTGCTTTAACATCCTAATTCCTAATTGGCAGATTACACCAATTTATTCTCTACGTAGAATCCTCTAGTATACTTATTTGTCACTTACTGAAGCATCATAAATGCTTTACAAGTGGAGTTTATCACCTCTGAACCCTAAAATGAAGAGATAACAGTAACACTGGCTTATTAGAAAGTCTCAAGGCTGGGCACGGTGGCTTGTATCTGCAAGCTTCAGCCTATGAAGCGGCCGGGGCTAGGGATTGCGGTTTGAGTCCCACCTGGAGCCGATAGAGAGACCTAGTTCCAAAAAAATAGCTGGGCGTGGTGGTGCGCGCCTGTAATCCCAGCTACCTGGGAAGCTGAGGCTGGGGATTGCTTGAGTCTGTGGTACCCGGGGCAACAAGAGCCTGCGGTTCCATGGGAAAAAATAGCGAGACCTAATTTCAAAAAAAAAAAAAAAGTAAGTCTCAATAACAGCATTCTTTTCTGCTCTGCTTTTTGCCCTTCCACTTCTTTTAAATATTTATTTACTTATTATATTTATATAGTTGATCTGTTTGGGTATGCCCTCCCTGTCATCCTGCTCCCCTCTCCCGCTGTCAACTAACTTCTACTTCTTAACTATATCAGCATCTGCATTTTCACGTAATCAAGAAAAAAATGTTATGAAAGCTATTTTATCCTGAAAAATTTTAAGGCCTGACTTCTCTTTGTTGACAGGTGAAGTAAGGTGACGGGGGTTCTTGGGAGGGAAAATAAGTTTAAAACAAACAAACAAACAAACAAACAAAAAACAACCCTAAAACAGGAACTACAATTTCCTACAATTTTTTTTTTAATTTTCATACAATTTTTCCCCAGCAATTAAAACACATAAGCAAAAGTCAGTGACAATAACTAACTTAGTAATCCTGGACATAAAATATGATCTCAGTATTATCCCTAATTCAGAACTGCTACAACAGCTGATCAGTTAATTATTTAAAATAGTAGAAACTAAAGCTTTCCAGGCCGGGCACGGTGGTTCGTGCCCCTAAGCTTCAGCTTATGAAGCGGCTGCGGCTAGGGATCGCGGTTCGAGTCCCGCCTGGGGCCCATAGTGAGACCCAGTTCCAAAAAAATAGCTGGGTGTGGTGGCATGCGCCTGGGAAGCTGAGGTTGGGGATTGCTTGAGTTTGTGGTACCCCGGGCAACAAGAGCCTAGGGTTCCACAGGCAAAAATAACATGACCTAGGCTCAAAACAAAATATTAAATTCCCTCCATTACTGGAGAGTTCCATAATGCTTACTCCTTGAAGTTACCCAAACCACTTCACTCCACACTCCTTGCTACCTTTGATGTCAACCCTGGTTCTTTGAAACAGTGGTAGTGTTTAGACTCAGTAATCTCTTCATAGGACACACCATCTTATTTTTATTATCTCCAGGAAGAGAAATAACTACCACTAAATTTCCAAGAAGTGAGTATAACATAAATTACAATTTACCTATCTTCGTTTATACTTTGAAACTACTTGTACTAAATCCTAAAATCACTTAAAATTTGAAACTTTCCTATGATGATGTGAGGTTTATAATGTCCTTTTTTAGAAAAATTGTTAAAATTTCTTTCTTTTTTTTGAGACTAGGTCTCACTATTTTTGCCTTTGGAACAGCAGGCTCACGATGCCTGGGGTACCATAGATTCAAACAATCCCCAGCCTCAGCTTCCCAGGTTGTTGGGATGACAGGCACACGCCACCACACCCAGCTATTTTTGGAACTAGGTCTCGCTATGTGCCCCCGGCGGGACTCGAACCGCGATCCCTGGCCCTGGCCGCAGCTTCCTAGGCTCCAGCTTACCAGGCATGTGTCACCATGCCTGGTCCTAAAATTTTTTTCTTAAACATGGAATTGTTTTTAAACAGGAAAAAGAACCAGCTTTCTTCTATTCTAAAATTGACAGTCGACTTAAAAAGTCTACCTACTTAAGTATGCCAATATGCATGTGCCACATATACAATCTATCTACAGAGGAGTAACGGGTACAGAACAAATATGAAGACCAAAAACAGGCTTAAAAATCACAATCAATAATCTAATACAATCACTAAAACTTGAAGGGACTTCTCAAAGGAGAAGATTGTGAAGAAATTTAAATCTAAAATCATCACATATGACTTCAAGATAAAGTACATGAAAAAATTACTTCACAATTCTTAAGGTAAAGTACATGAAAAAAATTCCTATGGTTCCTATTCTTTCCTTCTCCAAGTAAAACAAAGAAAAATAAATCAAGGATGTTAAACACTGAGTGCAAATCATGGAAAAAAATGAGTAATGGAAAAGGGGGGAAAAGTGAATAAAGCCAGATAGAAATATATCTTTTTCAGATAACTATTGCTATTTTCTTTTTATACTTAAACTTGACAATATATTGTAATACACTGGACTGGAAAACCTTAGACTTTTTATAATATTAAAATGATTGTTCTAGCTTGAACTTCCGGGTTTCCTACCCACACGAGGAAAATATGCATCCATCATTGGAAAATATTGGTTAAAGAGTTATATGAAGCTTCAAATATCAACATGTCATTATATATATTTAAAAAAACCATGATTATCAATATCACAAACATTAAAAAACATCTCTTAAATACTGGGAAGCTTTCAAGAATATAGTGACTGATACAAGTTCTCCAAAGTTTTAATTTTCACTGAAAAAAGAGAACTCGACAGTCAACACCATGATTTCCAGCATTAATGGTATCTGAATGAAACTGGACACTCATGTCTCACTGGCTACTCAGAGCCAGTCCTTTGCTACCTGACCAGAGGGTCCCCAGATTACCCTAAAAGCCCTGTCACTGAGTCTCCTCAACCTCTATGCTGACTGTGCCCCCCTTGCAGGTGAGCCAGAACTACCACCAAAAGTCAAGGGCTACTATCAACCAACCACCAGATCAATTTGCACTTCCTCTGTCTTTCCTGTTCATGTATTACTACTTTTGACTGTGATGACATGGCTTTAAAGTACTTTGCTAACATTTTCTTCAGCCATGCCTCGAGAAAGGGAACATGCTGATAAAATTGCAGCATTAACAACTTGAGTTTCTTCAGTGTATCAAGAAACCAGATAGTGGTTATGATGACAAAGGACAGAATACAATGCAGTGAGAGCTACACTTATAAAAAAAAGTGCGATTCAGTCACTACTGAACTACACGAACTAGACACTTACCTAACTTCCTGGAGATCCACTCCCTAAATAAGCCGATAAATTCATTAAAGAATTGGGTGATCATGTAATCAACTTGGGTAGGATAGAATAATACGTCTCATTCCAAATCTGGCATAATAGTACCTTTTTGGCAATGCATACCCTGGGAGAAAGTGAGGAGAGCTAATCCTTAGGGTGACTTCCCTGCTAAGGCTTGTTGGGGTTACCTTTACCTTTTCTATAAATTGTATAAAACAGCTACTCAAATCTTTCATATGTACCATTTCTTCAAATAAATTTGCACCCTAAATAAAAAACGGACCTTTAAAATTGACCTTTATTATATGAAAATGGTTACTCTTTTCCTTAAAGCAACAGTCTCACTTTGTTTTTGGTCTAATTGTTAAATCTGAATAATCAATTTATCAGGCATTCTTTCAAGTAAAAATGCCATTCCATGAAAAAAGTGGCTGGTTTAGCTTGCAACTCAAACAATTCTTTTCCTAGAGACAAACATTATACTTCAGTATAGTAGTCAATATGTGTTTTAAACACATAGTATTTCTCATTTTGTCACAGTATATTCAAGAATCAAGGTAAATTAAATCTTGGCTTAATTTAAAAAGAGTTTAACGAAGAGGTCACATCTTTATTAAATAAATTAAGGTAAAAGCCTTTATTGGTTTGCTTTAAATTTTAAGTTCAGGGTAGTCTCCCACCTAATTTATCCTCTGATAACAGAAACTTTATACCACTGGTACAAACACAGTGTAAAATGTTAAGAATGTTTTAGTATTATGAAAATAAGTTTTGTACTTGCAGACTTCGAAAAATGTCCAGGCAATCCCCAGGACTCAATGAACCATAATTTGAAAATGAATAAGCTAAACAATTGATTTTGAAGCAGTTCAGTTACTCTTTCCTAATCTTCATTCATACCTTCAACAGAAACCTTAAAAATCAAACCAATTTCAACTAGGAGAAGCAATGTTATAGGAAAATAAAAGCTTTAATGAATAAGAATGAATACAACATCAATATACTCTTACACACTTTTAAAAACAATATTCCATTTAATTCTTAACAACTCTAGTATGTCATCTTTCCCACTCAGAAAGCCTGACAGGCTGTCTTCAGAAAATTTTGCTTAAAAATTCACTGTAATGATATTACAAATGAAACTGTCTTCTTTACACTTCTCTGTATTGTAAACACTTTAAAAGGAAAATTAAAACTCTGCCAATCTTAGCAATACAAATTCAGTGCAATGTCTCAAGTTCAGCAATTTCAAGAGCATAAGAAAGCAATGGATGTACATGTTTATACACCTCATCCCAATCCCTCTTTTTAATCTGTACAGCACAGAATTCAATAATTCAGAGTTTTGTTATTGTGCTCATTAAGAGAAATATTAATATTAGGTACTATAGCTATCAAAACAAACATAGTAACAGCTTCATTGCAACCTTGAAACACAGGTTGAATCAGTTGCAATAAACATACCACTTTAAGACCTAAAAACAATTAAGTTAAATGAAGAGCTTTTATTTATCATTTTGACACCCTTAGTTCCATTAACTGAGGACTTCTAGAAAGTTCTCCACTATTTTTAAGTACAAAGCAATTTAAAAATATATCCTAATGTGAGGATACATTTTAGAAAACAAAAATAATTAGAATTTTACGTAGCATTTTCCATTTCCTCTCCAGAAGCCTTTGCCAAAAATTGCTATTAAATAGATGAAACATTTTCTTTCATCCTTTTTCTCTGCCCACAAGGCAAAGAAGAGGCAACTCACAGAAAAACGTAATCTACCAGCAGAGCAATCAGTTTAGTATAAGATAGTTATTAAATGAATTGCTGTTTTAAATATAGGAGGAAAAAAATTAGTGTTTTTACTGAAACTTACAAATCAGCTACTGACAAACCAACAAGAAGCTCTGTAATGCAGTAAAAGTGATGGCTCGAAGAAGTCAATAATTTAAAACGATCAAAATTTTTTATAATTACTTTTAACAGATAGTCCCTTTCTTTAATATTTTTATTCAGTAATAGTTGAAAACATTCAACCCTCCACCACCGGAAAAGATTACTAAACAAGTTATCTCATGAGATCAAACTCGTTTCAATTTAAAGGTATAAGTGTATAAAATGGCTAACTTCAAGAATTAGCGTTAGGAACTAGCTTAATGTAAAATTCAAAATGAAAACATTAGAAAATTACTCTATAGTCAAAGATTAATTCAATAGTGAATATATTTCTAGGACTTGGGAACCTCATTCATACATAATCAATTTTAAGCACAGAGAAACTCCAGAATATTGTTCTGTAATAAGACCAAACAGAAATGCTGCAATTAATGTTGCAAATGTTTTTTTTTTTTTTTTTTTTTGAGACTAGGTGTCGCTATTTTTGCCTGTGGAACCGCAGGCTCTCGTTGCCCGGGGTACCACGGACTCAAGCCATCCCCAGCCTCAGCTTCCCAGGTAGCTGGGATTACAGGCGTGTGCCACCACGCCCAGCTGTTTTTTTGGAACCAGGTCTCA
>PVHY01007671.1:29207-66115 GCA_004024945.1 Uropsilus gracilis | reverse complement strand
CTGAGACAGCCTGGGGTCCGTAACCCACAGCCTTCAGCCTGGGCTGGTGAACTCATGGCTTTAGCATGGATAAGTTGAGTGTGTGTGCTGAAGGAGTCTAAAGAGTTTGGAGATTTGAACTTTATGTTGGAGTTTGTCATGTCTAGTTGACTCAGATGCTTTTTGGAGAGACAGTGAGCTAGGTTTGAGTAAATGGACTTTGTTGGTTCCTATTTCTTGGAGTTTTTCTACTGCTTAAAGTTGAAAAGAACACCGATAAGAAGAAAACAAACTTCAAGTCTTCAACCACATGCTTGGAGAAATTGAACAGATGTCAAAGGAGAAAAAGAAGATCCTTGCTTTTTCAACACAGGCTGCTGAACTCAGATGGACTGTATGTGTAGTGAGGGGATTAGAAGCTAAATGACAGTTTGGACAATGGTGGGGTAACTGGGATTTTATATGCTTATGTTGTAGTACATATGGAGGTAATCACTTTCTTGTTTAGTAATGAGTTTGCTTTGGCTTGGAAAGGTCTGGCTTGAAAGTTACAGCAAGAGCTGCAGCAAACCCTTAAAAAGGCAGACTTAAAGTTTTTTTTTTTTTCTTCCTTCAGTCAGGGAAAGGCTTTGAGATGGGGCAAGCAGCAGGTATCTGAATGACAAAGATAACTAGTGTGTGGAAGTTTAAAAGTTTAAAAGGCTTTTGCCAGGTCTGTATTAGAGTCAAAAGTTTTCCTCTACTTTAGAAAAAGCTGGCAAAAGGATTTATAATAAAAAGAGCCTGCTCCTCCTCTCCTGACAACAATGATAACCTTTTTAAATCAGAAAGCTATTTTATCTAATAAGCATTGTTGTTCCTAACTTTTTGGATTGCCATTTCTTTGTAGGATTGTTTTCCAGTCTTTAAGTCTGTTATTACCTGTGGCAGTAAATACGAATTTTTTGTAAATAACAAAAGGTTGGACCTTGTTTTGTGTTCTGCTCATCTTTTTATACCTTTTAATTTGTGAACTCAAGACATTTGCATTTAAGATGATCATAGAGATGTAAGTGCTTATTGCCAATTTTCTTTTCTTTTCTTTTCTTTTTTTTTTTTTTTTGAGACTGGGTCTCACTATGTTGTCCCGGGATAGTCTCTAACCAGCGGACTCAAGTGATCTCTAGCCTCCCAGGTAGCTGGGATTACAGACACATGACACAACGTCCTCCTTCTTTTTATATTTTTGGGGATCTGTTTTGTCTTTTCGTGTTTTGTCTGGGTTCTATTTTCATTGTCTTATGTGTTAATTGTACTGTTTTATTTGTTACGCTGAGTTTTGTGTGTGATAATCTGTATGAAAGGACTGAGAGGAAGGAGGGAACAGGAATTAGGGATATGAGAGAACAGCAGGGAAATATGAAAGAATGGCGGCAAGGAAAGAGAAACAGGAGCCAGGCCAAGTAGAATTAAGGCACGTGCCTGTAAGTGACAATCTATGGAGTCGTGGCTGGGGCTGGGGATTGCGGTTTGAGTTCTGCCCAGGGCAACAAATCGAGACCTAGTCCCCCCCCTCCCCCAAAATAACTGGTCCTAGTGTCTTGCGCCTGTCATCCCAGCTACCTGGGAACCTGAGGCTGGGGATTGCTTAGGTCCATGGTACCACGGGCAACATGAGGCTGCAGTTCCATGGCAAAAATAGCAAGACCTAGTCTCAAAAAAAGTCTATTGCTGTGAGCTGCTGGGCAAGGTTCACTAACCCAGGGTGGGGGGTTAGTGAAGTCACCCCCACGTGGAGTTGGTGTCTGCTTTTATAGGGGAAGGAACCTGGGGGGTGGGTTTTGCTAGTGTGACAGGCAAGGTTGCAGGCAAGGTTGCTCTCTGGGTGGGGTGGGTGAGGCTGAAGAAAGTCTCAGCTGTAGCCAGAGAGTAAGACTTGGGTTGGGTGGTATCCATAATCTTCTTATGGATGGAGTCACCCAACCCCCCAAATCTGACCTTTCATGGAGACTCCCAGTGTCCCCAAATCTGACATTTCACTGTACATTTGACTTTTTGAATAGCTTGATCACAAATTCATTCTGATGGTTCATGTTTTTACTCTTTCTGTTCCATGTTGTATAACATTAGGTGTCTAAATAAGATTAATTTTTTTGTTTTTTAATAATCCCCTTAGTAGTTATTCCACATATCGCATAAGTGTTGATATATTCTTTTTTTTTAATGGGGCTTGTAGAGTTTAATGCAGATGAAGAGAACATATTACTCTTCACTCCCCATCCTGCCCACCTAACACCAAGAAGGGATGATGGGATTTAAAAGGAAAGTTGTTTGGAATATAATTTTTACATCCAATGTTCTCAACATCTCATTATAGATTAAGAATGCCAATAACAGCATAATTCCTAGTACTAAGGCATCTTCTTTTCTCTAGATAGAAGATGTTTACTGTCCCCAGAAACTCTGCAGTCCCTTGGGTCAGATTTACTCTTTTAAAAGGTGTTAATGTTCTAAATTTTTGAAAAATGGTGAATGGGGAAGAGCTTTAGTAAAACATTCCAGGATCATGCTTATGTTAAATGTTAAATGCCCCCGTTTTAGTAAGTGCTTCTTTCAGAAATAGAAAAGCAGTCCAGTCCTTGGAAACCCAGTTATGCAGTTGATCTGTACCTGGGGGTTTCCCAGGACCCTCTGTACCCTTCAGGGACCACCGATATATTCTTTTTATTTTTCTATGAAGTATTTTTTTTTCAGGTTGAAGTGTTTTTATTTGGTAAATATACACAAACACAATTAACACAACAGTTCATAGTCTACGGTTTCTAACACTGAACACTGATGATTTCCATAAGCAGCTGTTGTCTTTCCAAGGTCAGCTAACTGATTTGTGAAGTCTGACTTGCCTTCCTTGCTACCAAGTTAACTGGTCTCAGAAATCCTGCCAGATGTTTTCCTTGTTTGCCTTTCCATGCTGCTGCTTATTTTTAAACACTTCATTCTCCAACTGCGCGATAGTCCTCTCAATCTCGTAATTCTTACTGACCAATGCTACCCAATTTGACTCCATCTCTCTTAACTTAGATCCAGCTGTGAGTTGCATGTTCTTTCGCTGCCAGTTCAGATCCTGGATGTGTTTCCTCAACTTCTGTAGCTTTTTCTGTGCATGTTCAATCATGTGAACCAGATTTTCATTATATACTTTCCAGGCATTGCATCCATGTTGTATCTATGAAGTATTTTACCCCTCATTCTGTGGAGGGTATTCTCCCATCAATGTAGCTGATATTGCGCAATAATAAGTAACTAGGAAATATGAGATACTTCCTTTTTGCTTTAGAATTGTAAATTTCAAAAAGGACCTGGTAATGTTATGGAGATTTGACTTGCTGGACTTGATTGTTTTAGGCCTGGGTGAGAAAAGCTTGAGTTGCTAGTCTTCATTAGAATTCATAGTTTTCTTTCAGATGGATAGAAGGGGAGGAGAAAGGAAAACAAGGCTTTTATGATGTGAGATGATTGACAAGATTCAAGGGGCGGGAACAGAAGGAAAGATATAAAAGAAACTGAGAAGAAAAAGAAAAGATGGATCAGCCATTTTTGGAGGAGGACTTGAACCTGGCCATGATGGTCCAGGTTACCTGGGACCTGTGGCCTTCAGCCAGGGCTGGTGAACTCATAGCCTTAGCCTGCATAAGCTGATGGTCTTACGTGCTGAAGGAGTCTAAAGTGTTTGGAGATTTGAACTTTGTGTTGGAGTTTGTCTTATTTAGTTTGATTCAGATGTTTTTGAAGAGGCCCTGAGCGAGGCCTGAGAAGAGGAATCTGTTATTGATTTCTTTATCTTGGAGTTTTTCTACCATCTAAAGTTGAGAGGACACTGAAAGAGAAGAAAAGCATCAAGTCTTGGACAACATGTTCAGAAGAAGTCGGAACAGATACCAAGGGAGAAAAAGAAAGATACTGTTTCAGAACACATGCTTGTGGATCTAATTGGACATGTGGTGAGGTGACCAGAGATTAGGAGGACAGTTTTGGACATGTGGGGTAATTGGATTTTTCATGTTTATTTTGCAACACATGTAATGGGGTAACTGGGATTTTTACATGCTTATCTTGCAGTACATGGTTAGGTAATCACTTTGCTGCTTATTTAGTAATAAATAGTTTGACCACTTTAAGAGTTTGGTCTGGCTTTAAAATTACATAGCAAGGCTGCTGGTGGCAAAGAATCCAGTTTAAAATTTTTATTTTTTCCCCTTAAGTTTGGGAGAGGCCCTAGGGTGGGCAAGCAAGCAGCAGGTATCTGAATGACACAGGTAACTAGTGAGTGAAAGCTTAAGGGTTAACTAATAAAAGGCTCTTGTGCCTTTGCATCAGATTATAAAGTAAAGGTTTTTATCTGGTTTAGGAAAAGCTTCTAAAAGGATTTTTTTTTTTTTTTTTTTTTTTTTTTGAGACTAGGTCTTGCTATTTTTGCCCGTGGAACTGCAGGCTCTCGTTGCCCGGGGTGTCACTCAACAATCCCCAGCCTCAGCTTCCCAGGTAGCTGGGATGACAGGCGTGCGCCACCATGATCAGTTATTTTTTGGAAGTAGGTCTCGCTACGGGCCCCAGGTGGGACTTGAACCGCGATCCCTAGCCCTGGCCGCTTCATAGGCTGAAGCTTACAGGCACGAGCCACCGTGCCCGGCTTGAAAGGATTTTTAGTAAAAAAACAACAACAACAAAAAAACTTGCTCCTCTACCCCCCTATAACAATTCCGCCTTGAATAATAGTTTGGAAGGATACAATATTTAGGTTGAATATTTTTCCTTGAGGGCTTTAAATATTTTCTGACATTCCTTTCTTGTCTGCAAGGTTTCCACTGAGAAGTTGACAGGGAACCTAATAAACTTTACTTTGTAGGTAACTTTTCTCTCTCAATGGTTTTGTTACAGAAAATGGCTTACACTGGACCAGAAAAATATCAAAGGACACTCAGAAAAAAACTCTTGAAGGTTCAGTGGGCTCAGCCTGGTATTTCCAGAAAGAAAGCAATGAACAAAGAAGAGGGTCAAGTTTTATGACTTAACCTTTCTCCCCTCCTCCCGCCCATATCTGACTAGGAAGTCAGGAGAGCAGACAGGGAGTGTTTGTTAGGGATTCGTTAGTTGGGCAGTGGAGTGCTTGGCTTATGTCAGGGACTTTACCATGAAACATTTACACTTCAGAAAGTGCCTTTTTCTGAAATGCTGCTACAACTTTTGAAATGCTAATTTTATCTATTTATTTTTGAGACCAAGTCTTGCTAATTTTGCCCGTGGAACTGCAGGCTCACATTGCCCAGGGTATCACAGACTCAAGCATTCCCCAGCCTCAGCTTCCCAGGTGGCTGGGATTACAGGCGCGCGCCACCATGCCCAGCTATTTTTTGGAACTAGGTCTCGCTGTGTTGTCCCAAGCGGGACTCGAACCGCGATCTCTTGGCCCAGCGGCTTCATAGGCTGAAGCATACAGGCATGCACCACCGTGCCCGACAGAAATGCTGATACATTTTTTTAAAATTCTGCTACAGTTTTAGTATTTTTCCCCTTTTATTTTTGAACAGACTGATTATGATATCTTGGGGTCTCTCTGATAATATATTGGGACTCATATCAGGATTATTGATTCCCTTTTCCAGATTAAGGAGTTTCTCAGCTTTCATTTCTTTAAAATGTTTCCTATGCTTTTCTCCTCCTTGTCTCCCTCTGGATCCCAGCTATTAATTTTTTTAAATTATCCTATGGTGAGCTTATACTGCTTGAATTTTTTTTTTAACTCACTTTTCTTTTTACTGTTCTATTTGGGTATTTTCCTCTACTGTGTAATGGCAGTGTAACATTTTGCTGTTAACTTTGACTTTACCGTGGATGGATATAAGACAGACATTTCACACAGCACAGTTATATGCTAGCGATGATAGTCTCTTATGTAAGAAACACAGGTGACCTGATCTAGCCCTCCTCTCCAGTGCATGTTCCAGTTATTCTTGTTTGGGAGCCACAGGTTCAAGGTGACAATCTCCAGGTCACAGAGACACCACACCAACAATCACCAAGATTATCCACTCAGGCTTTCCACTTTAATGGTACAGGGTATTTAACTTACCTGCTCAGAATGCCTTGTTGTTATGTGATTACAGGCATCTATCTATTTTAGTTGTTATAATTCTGCAGTAGTGTAAGTATAAGCAGCAGTATAAGTACATCCTGTGTACTTAATATGTGTACTCCCTTCTCAAATACAGCCCCTAGTTTCTAACGTCCCTAATGGGGGCATGGATCCTTCAGTCAACGACAGTATAGAGGCTCTACATAGCACTTGTCCCTTTTTTGGGTTGCACTACCAATGTGTCACTCCAAACACAGTTAAATTAAAGTTTTTCCTTTCCACAGTCTTTCCCTCTTGATGCATAAATCCACATCTCTTTATCACCTGGGAGTCACTTTTTATTTAGGTATAATTTGGTTTTAAATATTTGGAGGAGGTGAGTCAACACTTCTACCATTTGCTGAACTCCCCTGGTTTTTAATTTTTATATAACATTTATTGAATTTTCTTTATATCGTTAACACCTGAAAATGATAATTTTGGCACATTTCAATTACTATACTTTCTTCATGCCCTTACTGGAGAGAAGATTATCAATTAACTAAAACAATAAGGTCCCTTTGAGGTTATAGAGCGTGAGTGCATTTTTGAGTAATAGCATTTGGATAGGGAAAAATGGGAGGATGGTTACAATACATCAAATTGAGCTTCCCACTCCCAGTAATCAAATTAACATATAGAGATAATTGATGGCTCCTAGAACACTACATATTGCAGTTTACAGAAAAATTCATGAAATTGTCACCTGTGTGGCCAAAGTAGGAGCTATTTTATTTTCTCTATTAATATTACATTTTAAAAGCCTGATATAATATATACTGCTACAAAAAAAATCAGCCACATCATAATTTTTAGTGAATCACTTTCAACATTTTTGGAAAACATGTCCATCATTCGAATCTAGGACAAGAATGATTTTTTAAAAAAATAGTATGAATACGACACCATTCTTTCAGTAGTCTATCACGTGAATTAAAGTTTTTTTTAAAAAGCCTTCTGTTCTAGTCAGGCACGGTGGCATGTGCTTGTAAGCGACAGCTTATGGAGTCGCGGCTGGGTCTGGGGATCGCGGTTCGAGTCCCGTCCGGGGCAACACAGGGAGACCTAGTCCCAAAAAAAATAGCTGGGCATGGTGGCACGCCTGTAATCCCAGCTATCTGGGAAGCTGAGGCTAGGGATTGCTTGAGTCCATGGTACCATAGGCAATGTGAGCCTGCGGTTCCACAGGCAAAAGCAGTGAGACCTAGTCTCAAAACAAAAAAACAAACAAAAAAACCTAAGTTTCCCGAACTATTTTACATCTCTCACATACACATTATATATGTTCCCTGTTTTCATTTACTATGAAGGAGACAACAGCCAGATGAAGAGAAGTACTGGGCAAGGTGTAGGGAATTCCAGGCACAAAGCTTCCTCCTCTCCAGGTGTGTTTCTTCCTTTATCTTCAGTTCACCAATCCAGTTTTGTGAATCTACTTCCCCTCATGATTTTTTTTTTTTTAAAGACTAGGTCTTGCTATTTTTATATGTGGTACTGCAGACTCATGTTGGCCCGTGGTACCACAGGCTCAAGCAATCTCCAGCCTGTTTCCCAGGCAGCTGGGATTACAGGCACGCGCCACCAGACCCAGCTATTTTTTGGGGGGAGGGAGGGTCTCCCTATGTTGTCCCAGGCAGGTCTCAAACCGAGATCCCCAGTTCCAGCCGCGCTCCATAGGCTGGCGTTTACAGCACGCACCACCGTGCCTTGGCTCATGCATGATTGCATATATTTTTAAGATTCTCCACTGAGTTGTAAACTTCTAAAGGTCAGGGTACTTTGTTTCTAAGCTTTGGATTCCTTGCCCAGTTCCTGACCTGCCAAGTATTTGATGTGCAGCAAAAAGGGGCATAACAAACCTCACGCTTACATGAGTACTTAGTCAATTTCTAGCAATAAAATAGCATGAGTCAGTGGAGGGAAGCTGTAGATTCTCAGGGACAACTGAACATTTGCCTTGAAGTTTAAAGTTCAAAGGGACATCAACTACAAATCTGCACGCTTGCGTAGTCCCAAGCGGAAACACAGCACAGGCCTCCCCAGACTAATCTTTCCTGACTTTTACAAATGTGCACACCCACGATGGAGCAAACAGAAGAGCTGGGGTTCAGTAGCTACTATCTAGGGCTCCGGAGCTAAGTCTTTTCCCCCGAGGTGGCTAAAGAGGAAAATCAGGTCAGGCTCCAGGGACTAAGCGGCTTTCCTGGGCCTGAGAGCGCCGTCCCCAGGGCAGCCCGGACGCCCGGAGGGAGGGAGGGAGCGCCGCGGGCCAAACCCGCCGGACCGAAGGTTGGACGCGGTTGGGGCCGGGAGAGGTCAGCTGGGGTCGCGTTCGCGAAGCAGCCAATGCGGCCGGCGGAGAAGCCGGACTTTGTGACGTGCGGCGGGAGGAGAACTGCGGAATATGAGTCGGGAGCGCGAAGTCGACGGAGGGCGGCGCGGCGCGGCGCCGCGTTGGCGCGCACGCGCCCGGTGAGGCGAGCCGGAATTATATCCGCTCGCACGCCCTTGGGCAGTGGCCGGGCGCCCTCTCAGCCTTCCGCTTCCGACGCGCCCTGAGGACCCTGCCGGTGTATGTGCGGCAATAACATGTCTGCTCCACTTCCCGCCATCGTGCCCGCCGCCAGGAAGGCCACAGCTGCGGTGAGTGTCGGTGGCTCGGGCTCGCAGGAGCCCAGTCGGCCCGTCGCGCGGGCGAATGTCCCCTGTGCGCGGTTGGCGTCGCAGGCTGTTTGGCGACCGGTGGGTGGGGCCCTGAGCCCTGTCCGGGGTGGGCTGGGTGAGGTTCCAGCCTGACCACGTTGGGGTCATAGCCTGACCGCGCTGGAGTCGGTGCACACGTTCCCCACCCACCGCCCCAAGCCTCTGCATTGCGGAGCGATTGCGGCCTCGGGACCCCAGGGACCCGCTGTGACCCCTGCCTGCCGGGTCACAGCGTCTCTGGAGACACTGCCTACCTTGAGGTGGCTTTGTTTAATGTTTTTTGCTTTGTTTGTGTGTGAGAGAAGTCTTAAGTCCGTAAGAAAATCACTTTATTTTCTTGTCTTGCAAGCTTGTCCTCAGTTAAAGTCAACTGAAGATTTAATGTCCTTTAGATCACGGGTGCTGTTATTTAGGAAACTTGTGGGTGAACAACGAAAACTTATTTTTACCTCCGAAAACTCCTTTTTGTCATGGAAAGATGTGCAGTGTATGCGTGATTTTCATGGTCTTGCTTGAAAGAGAAACTTTTTCTTAGCATGTCATGTTTTACATTTAAGAATATCTAACTGAAACTTGAAGTGCTGCAACCCCACATTAAATGTTTTAGGAATTACAAGGAGAGGAGTAGTTTTGCTGTTAAAGAGAGCTCTGTAGATACTAACTTGAAGGTAGTGTTGTGTAATTCTGGCATACACTTTAGGAAAGATACAGCTGATCTGGTTGGTTTATTTAGGCATCTCTTATTAATTTTTCCTTATTTTACAGGTGATTTTCCTTCATGGATTGGGAGATACAGGGTAAGTAGCATGCTTAGTTACTGTAATAAAATGCAACTGCAACGCTACATAAGTGGTCAAAGGTTTAATACTTAAAAATTCTTGGATTGTATGAAAAATTGGTGCTAGTAGTGTTAAGCGCTAGAATTTCTCTTATCATCTTGATTTGTTCTTTTTCTAACTCTTGTTTCTGGCACATTAAAATTGCAAACTCTTCCTTGAGTTGCTGTGGGTATTGGATACCAGAGATGGGTGGAATGTTTGTAGAGACAGTGTGCAATTGAGCTTTCCAGAGGAGTTAAAATTTCAGGACAGTTTCGAAGAACTAGTTGATGTTAATAAGGGAAATAACAGTGGTGTGATGTATATAGTGCTGTACTTAAGAAAACTGGTCCCATAAGAGAAAAAAAATCAGTTGAAAGATGGGGGAGGCCACAGAAAGATTTTTTTGTAAGCTTATCATTTTATTGTGTAAATTTTAAACTGGTGGCCATATCGTTACTCAGGCTTTTTAGGTAAAATGTGAATTTTACAAAATTGTGAATTGGGGGAAACTGAAAATGAATACATTTTGATAATGTCATGAAATTATTAAATCTTTACAAGTGGGTATTAGTTTAGATTAATTCTTCAAAGTAATTCCTTATATTTCATGCATACTAAGTAGCATCATACATGAAGTCATGGTAAATGTTCTAGGATTCTTTCTGGAAAACCAGGTGGTCTGTGAAAATGACAGACTTATTTTACTATTTGTTTATTTTGTAATTGCTAAACAGTTGTAAAAAGAACCTATTTTATACCCAAACTTCTCTTGATGTTGAAAGCTGGGATGGAATTTGCTATTTTTTGGCTTTCCTGGTAAAGAGAACTAGGCCTAAAGAATTAGTTCAAGCTAAAAAAACCTGTGTCAGAGGTTTATTTATTAACCCTATTTAGCTGGATTCCATACATTGAAACTGAGCAAAAATGAATGAAATGAAAGCCGGGCATGGTGGCTCATGTCTGTAAGCTTCAGCCTATGAAGCGGCCGGGGCTAGGGATCACGGTTCGAGTCCTACCTGGGGCCCATCAGGAGACCTAGTTCCAAAAAATAGCTGGGTGTGGTGGCGCACGCCTGTGATCCCAGCTACCCGGGAAGCTGAGGCTGGGGATCGCTTGAGTCTGTGGTACCTCAGGCAATGTGAGCCTGCAGTTCCACAGGCAAAAATAGCGAGGCCTAGTCTCAAAAAAAAAAAAATAAATAAATAAATGAAATGAACATGAAGTTTATAAAATACTTAAGCACATTCGTGACATCTTGACTAAGATAAATTTATATAAAAATCTAAGTTTCTAGTTGTGGAAATACTTTCTGAGCAAGCACTGAAGAAATCACTCTAGATTGATTCCATAAATATATGATAAAATTCAGAACCGACAAATATGATGAATATGATGAAAAATTTAATGTTTAAAGTACTTTCGGAAAACTAGCTAAAGTACACTAGGTTTCTTTGGAGAATGATTGAGAGGGAAAATCAACAGCTTCTGCTCTTTCCTTGTTAAAACTTCTTTTTAAAAAATTTTTTTTTCCATAATCAGCCAAGGTGTGCTTATGTTATCTAATAAACTATATAGTCAATCTTTTTTTTTTTTTGCCCATGGAACCGCAGGCTCTCGTTGCCCAGGGTACCACAGACTCAAGCAATCCCCAGCCTCAGCTTCCCAGGTAGCTGGGATTACAGGCGTGCACCACCACACCCAGCTATTTTTTTGGAACTAGGTCTCGCTACGGGCCCCAGGAGGGACTCGAACCGCGATCCCTAGCCCCGGCTGCTTCATAGGCTGAAGCTTACAGGCACGAACCACCGTGCCCGACCTATATATTCAATCTTTATTGGTTATCCCAGTAATGTTTTTTCAGTGATAATCATCACCCAGCTTCCCCAGTTCACTTCCCAGTTACACATTGCTTTTAGCTGTTATATCACTTTACTCTCTCTTAATCTGGAAAAATTCCTTAGCTTTTCTTTACTTTTTTAACATCTTTGCAGAGATCTGATAGTCTCTCAATTTAGGTTTATTTGGCTTTTCCTCTCAGATTCAGTTTATGCATTTTTAATGATACCATATAGTAGCTGATAGACCTTTTTCATTGTATCATATTAAAAGAAGTGAAACCCTTTGCCCCAAGACTGCTTTATTTTTTTTTGAGACTAGGTTTCGCTATTTTTGCCCTTGGAACTGCAGGCTCTCGTTGCCCAGGGTACCAGGCAGTGCCCAGACTCAGCTTCCCAGGTAGCTGGGATTAAAGGCATGCACCACCACGCCCAGCAATTTTTTTTTTTTTTTTGGAACTAGGTTTCTCGCTATGTTGCCCTAAGCAGTACTTGAACTCTGATCCCTGGTCTCCTCCGCAGCTTCTTACACTGCTACTTACAGGCACGCACCACCATGCCCGGCCCCAAGATTTATATTAACTTGATTAAGGTAATGTCTTACAGGTTTCTCTCCTATGGTTGTTTTCCCTTTGTAGTTAAAAAGCTAGTTGGGAAATATTCTGGTACTATGCAAATTGCTCATCAAACATCATATCCATTGATGATTCTTGGGATACTGTGATGTGCTTTCCTGTCTTTCTTTTTATTAGTTTGCATCTATTATTGTGGACTCAGTCTTATTTAGTGACTTAGGTTCTGTCATTATTATTTAAAATTTTTTTTGGCTTTTTAAAAAATAAATTCAAGTTTGCTTAAAAGTTACAGAAATTTTATTTATTTATTTATTTATTTTGAACAAGGATTGATACCATCTTGGTTTCTTTTTTACTTTCTTATTGTTTGCTCACATAGCTCATGTTTGTAGGTATGGTCCTCCCCTCTCATCCCTGGTTGATGATTGGCCCGTTGGTCTCTTTGTGTTTTTTTCTGTTTTTCTGAAGCAGTGTCCTCCATTGACCCAGTAATGTCCTTTATGGACTCAGGATTCAAAACCGCAATTACATATCACATTTATTTTGTCTCCTTAAGTCTTCTTCAATCTCAAAACAGTCCTTCAGTCATGACTTTGACACATTGTAGAATGTCTTTCAGTCTGAGTTTGCATTTTATATCTCCTTTTTCTTTTTTTTTTGTTTTTGTTTTTGTTTTTGTTTTGAGACTAGGTCTCGCTATGTTTGCCCATGGAACAGGCTCACGTTGCCCGGGATACCATGGACTCAAGCAATCCCCAGCCTCAGCTTCCCAGGTCACTGGGATTACAGGCGCGCACCACCATGCCCAGCTAGTTTTTTGGAACTAGGTCTCATTACGGGCCCCAGGCTGGACTTGAACCGCGATCCCTAGCCCTGGCCACTTCATAGGCTGAAGCTTACAGGCACGAGCCACTGTGCCCAGACTATATCTCCTTCTGACTGAAGATTGTTTTTGGCAGAAACACCATGGAGGTGTTACTGTGCCTATCATAGTAGCATAGCATGAGGCGTATGGTATATTGATTTTGGTCCCATCATAGCGATGCTACATTTTAATCACCAGGTTAAAATAGTGTATTTATTTTTCTCATTTATCATTTTACAAATACTCAGTGCTGTGAAAGTAAATTATCATTGTTCCAATATATAAGAAGAAATAGCATGGAAGCCTCTTAAAATGGGAATATAAAACATTTTAAAAGTCTAAGCTGTTTGCTACCAGAATGGAAAATGCTTCCCTTGCTCTTAACTATTGTATTGATTTTATTAAGATACATTATACTGTGACCACAAATAATTCCTCACATTTTAAGGGAATTCAATAATACATGACTTTGTTTTCTCCCTCCTATAACATATTCAACATCAATAAACTGCCAGTTTTCCATTCCAACACCAAAAAATAAATTAATTAAATAGTGTCTTTAGGTTCTCCTTACAAGATTAATAAGTATATTTTACTTCACAATATGTTCAAGGAAGTACTTTGATATTGTGAACAAGAGTATTTCTGACCACATTTTCACCATTGAATTTAGTTTAATTGAATCACTAATCTGAAAGTGATTTTTATCCAAATCTTAGTGTGATAGTTGCCAAACAATGATCTTTTAAGAATTCTTTCATTTTCTAGTTTTACTTATCAACAGACTATGGTAGGTATAGTTTCCCTTTCCTCTTGTTTATTATGTGTATATGTATTCATTTTAAACTTTAACAGATTCTTAGACTTCTGTTTTACTCTGAGAGTCTGTTCTTAAATCAGTCATTGTTTTGAAGCACAGATCATCCTAAATTGGGTCAGTGTGAGCTCCACTTCAAGCAGATTCTTAGGTCTTTAAGACACATTCCCCCTTATTCTTTGAGTGCCTCCTTGTTTTATGGTGCAAGATATTTTCTGTGGTCAGAGTCATTACTTCTAGGTCCTTTCATGGGACTATTTAATTATATATATGTGTATATATATCTACATATGTGAACATATGTATACACTTTTCATATCAGTTTTTAGATATATTAAAAATCTTGAGTTAAAATGGGATTAAATATCTTCCAATTCCAGGTGCCCCAGCTCACTAGTAGGCATCTATTTGAGCATTCCTTCCAACCCCCATCACTCTTGCCAAATGTGACATCAGAAAACTCAGTTCCAGTTGAAGAGGTAGGGAAAGAGAAAAGGTGAGGTGGAAGCTTGCTCCAGGAGTTATATATACTCCAGGAGTTAATGATCCATATTAATTAGATTTTTTTCTTGGTTAAGGAGATTGTAAAAGTTTCGAAAAGAAAGTTTCAAGGACAGAAGTGGTTAAGTAAATCCGATGTTACTGAGAGGTCAAATAAGGAGAACTTAAAAAAAACAGCACTGAATTAATATTATGGATGTATTTTGTTTGCAAGTTTGTAAGTAATTAAAAATTATTAGGACTGTAGAGTGTGACTTGAGCATTATTTTGTTACAAGGAATAGAAATCTTAATGATGTTAAGCAAAATGGGATTTATGGAAGGATGCAAGGATAGCTCACCAGCTTGTAAACACCATATAGGTTAGTGTTTAGAAAAATTTCACTGAGATATAATTTACATCTCATGAAATTCACCTGCAAACAAGGATTTTTTTCTGTTTAATAAAATACTGTGTGTCCAGAGCTAGAGCAGTACCAGATGAGTAGTAAAACTATTTGTTGAACAAGGAAATCAGTGAATGAGCAATTAAAGATCAAGGCATACAATTTGCAGCAGTCACCACATATGTTAGTTCAGTGGAGTTGCTCTAACAAATGACTGCCAACCAGATAGCTTGAAACAACAAATTTATTCTCACAGTCTAAGAAGCTAGACATGTGCTTGCTTTAGCAGCACATATACTAAAATTGGAACGATACAGAGAAGATTAGCATGGCCCCTGCGCAAGGATGACATGCAAATTCGTGAAGCGTTCCATATTTTTCTGCAACACTATAATTGCAAGGACTTGGAAGCAACCTGAATGCCCCAAAACAGAGGACTAGATGAAAAAAATATGGCATATATACACTATGGAATATTACTCATCAATTAAAAATGGCAAATTTGATGATTTTATGATAACATGGATTTACTTAGAAGAAATCATATTAGCAGAAACAAGTCAAAAAGAAAAAGACAGAAACCAATTGGTTTCACTAATATGGGATATAGGGGAAAAAAAACAAAAGCCATGCGGAAAAGTCAAAACAAGCTAAGCACCAAACAAACACACAACTTCGGGAGGGGGTGGGGGTGGGGGTGGGGGGGTGGTAAATCCCTGGGATTACAGTGATGTGAATTTATATATAAATAAATTTTAAAAAGTAAAATGAAAAAAAAAAGTGGCTAGAAGTTCAAAACCAAGATGTCAGATGGGCTAAATACACTCCCTGTCTCCCTGTGAAGGCTGTGTGGGAGAATCCTTTGCCTCTTTCAAAAACACAAATCCTTTGCATCTTTGTGATGACTCATTGCATTTCTTGGCTTGTCTTGCATATCCTTTTTTGCTGTTTGTGTCTACTCCAGTATCTGTTCTCAGTGCTTAACGAATTACATTTGTGAAGAACCTGTTCCCAAACAATGTCACATTCTGAAGTTTGAGGTAGACATGAATTTCAGGGGTATTAGTCAATCTGACTACACCAAGGTTGTTACTGTACTACTGCCTTATATGACTTTTGGTTTCTCACATTTGCTTGTTTGTGTATATTTGCACAATTTTTTCTGCTGAAATACTTCTTAAACAGATGTGGCCATTCTGACTCTGACTTTATATCAACCATATTTTGCTATTTTTAATTAAGAATCCAACCCATCTTCAGTCTTTCTGCTCTTGGGAAATTAGTTGGTGAGACTGAATAGAATGTATAAGGGAGATGCCATAATGATGAGACGTTACTGTGAGGGTGATGGGGACAGTGTTCCTTGTGCAAACCTGGACAGAATCATTGAATTTTTAATGGCACATCATATTACTATGTAATAGTGAGTGTAATAGAAATTTTTGGTGTCCTAAAATTCACTTTTTGGACTCATAAATCTTTGCATATATATTTCTGTTTTGTTTTCCTGTTGTTTTCTATTAATAGGATGAAATGTATTCTTTATGAAAAGCAGCCAGATATGCTTTTTGTCATTTGTTGATATATTCATTCATTCATTAATTCCTGATCATTCATTCATCCTAGTAGCCTACCTGATTGGGTCAAAATATGAAAGTTTACTGTTCCACTTTTATCATCATCAGCATCATTATCATCATCATTTTACATGAGTGAAAGGTTAGGGCCTTGGGTGATGTTAGGAATTGAATCATATTCCCCTTAGAGGCCCAGGTTCTGATTCTTTTTTTTTTTTTTTTAACAATTAAAATAAAATTTTTGTGGGAAAACAAGTTACATAGATAGGTATACATATTACAATATCATAATTACAAAATTATGACCATGCAAAATGATATATTATTAACTGATGTGTGATTTAAAAGTTTCAAATACCACTGGCATGGCAAACATCAGTTCCATTGTACTAATTATTATTTCTGGGAATGTGTAAGGGGGAATAGGATAGAAGAGAGATCCACAGAGGATGTCAACTATCTCTGTGATGGTGGTTCTTTTTTTTTAATTTAATTTACAGTTTTGTTTTGTTTTGTTTTGTTTTGTTGAGACTAGGTCTCGCTATTTTTGCCCATGGAACTGCAGGCTCTCATTGCCCGGGGTACCACAGACTCAAGCAATCCCCAGCCTCAGCTTCCCAGGTAGCTGGGATCACAGGCGCGCGCCACGACACCCAGCTATTAATTTTTTGGAACTAGGTCTCACTACGGGCCCCAGGCGGGACTCCAACTACGATCTCTAGCCCCGGCCACTTCATAGGCTGAAGCTTACAGGCACGAGCCACCATGCCCGGCTGTCAAATTAATTTTTGTTTATGAAGTTGGGATCCAATTTCATCTTAGTACATGTAGGTGTCCATTATCCCAACTACTTTTGTTGAAAGGGCTATTCCTTACACAGTGATTTGTTTTGTTAGCCTTTTCAGAAATTAATTGACCATAAATGAATGTGTGGGTATGTATCTATATCCTCAAATCTATTCCATTGATTTGTAGTCTTGTATTATTCCAGCAACACACTGCCTTTATAACTCTTGCTTTACAGTAACTTTTGAAATGTGAAAGGGTGAATTTTCCAGTTTTGTTCTTTTCAAGATTATTTTGGCTATTCAGGGGCCCTAAAATTCAAAAGAATTTTAGAATTTGCTTATCAATTTCTGCAAAGCTAGATGGGTTTCTCTTAGAGATTGGATTGATTGTAGATCAGTTTGAAAAGTCAAGTCCATGATCACCAACTGTACATTTTTATATACATATATATCATGAATTTCTTTCAGAAGGTTATATTTCAGAAGGTTATATTTCAGAGTATATGCAAGATATACACACAGATTCATACATACATGCATCACTAAATAATACAGCTAGAATAGAATTTGACTCATAGTGTTACATACGTATTAATGTTAGCATTTCTAATATTACATATTTTTAGCACTTTGGGGAAAGTAGATTAGAAAAAATAGAAATAAAAAAATTTAACATTTCCAACTATGTTACACATAAAAGATCTGTTCCTACTTCTATCCCTTAATAATAGAGGTAACGTAAAAAGTACCAATTTTAATATCAAATGTAAAAAAATTGTATGTATGTATATAGTATGACTACATTTTAGTAAGATCTATTTAATTCATGTACCTGAAAAAAATAGAAAGGAAATTCATCGGATTAACTGTTTAGATCTGTCTGGAAAGATTATGATTGACTTTTTTTAGTTTTTCTGATTTTGTAGTTTGAACATAAATTGCAAGAAAGGTTATTGCTTTTAAGGTTTTTTTATTTTTTTATTTTTTATTTTTATTTTTTTAGACTAGGTCTCGCTATTTTTACCCCTGGAACCCCAGGCTCTCGTTGCCCGGGGTACCACAGACTCAAGCAATCCCCAGCCTCAGCTTCCCAGGTAGCTGGGATTACAGGTGCGCACCACCACACCCAGCTTTTTTTTTGGAACTAGGTCTCACTACGGGCCCCAGGCGGGACTCAAACCGCGATCCCTAGCCCCGGCCGCTTCATAGGCTGAAGCTTACAGGCACGAGCCACCGTGCCCGGCCTTAAGATTTTTTTAAACTGTATAGTAAGCATATGGAAATATCACACAGCTGACTTACTTTACCCCTAAGATTTTTATCTTCACATAAAATGTGAATTAAATTCCCCATGTGCCTGCTTTGCTGGGCACATTATTATTATACTATACAGAGATTTTTGTTTTTTAAAGTCTACCTGTATTTACAAATTATAAAACCCTGTGGAAATAAGTGAAGGAAGGCACATTGCTCTTTAGAAATCATGAGCGGTTATCTATATCCATAATTAAAGCTTAGATAATAACTTTTGGGTTGTTTTAGGATAGTGATTTGTTTATTTAATTTTCGGACAATATATAATTTCTCCCCTCAGGTGTGGTCACCATTGTTCTCCCATCACCAAAGCACCCATAGTCTATCACTTTATCCCCATGTCTCCTTACCCCCATTTGTTCCTTCCAATATCTTCCCCCTTCCCCCTCTCTTCAGAGGCCTCATATCTATGTTCAGTTTTCAAGTTTTGTCTTTGTCTAACCCTTTGTTTGTTTTCTCAGTATTCCACACATCAGTAAAAACATCCAATATTTTGTTTCTTCTGGTTAATTTCACTTTGTATCAACCCTTCCCACTCTATCCATGTTGCCACATGGATTTTATCTTTTTTTGGTATGAGTAGCATTCCATTATGTATATATACCATATCTTTTTGATCCATTTGTCTGTTTGGGAGCATTTAGGTTTGTTTCCATCTCTTGTCTGTTGTAAATAGTGCTGCAATAAAGGATAGTTATTTTAATACATTGGCAGGTCACACTCTTAAAGTATATTAAGGAGTTGACATTAATTCTCAGTTTTTTTAAATTGCTATCTTTTTACTAATTCACCGAGATTTAAAGCAATATCTAATGATATTTTTTCAAATAATTTCTCTACCAGACATGGATGGGCAGAAGCCTTTGCAGGTATCCGAAGTTCACATATCAAATATATCTGCCCACATGCGTAAGTACTTTTAATCTTTAGGCTTGTGGTTCACAATCTGTAAAGAAACACTTGTGATAGTTTAGTTTTCCAGATAAATGTCTTGGTTATATTGAATATACTTTTCTCAGGAAATTTCTTTTAGATGATAATCAAATACCTATTAAGTTCTAAGTATATCCATGAAGTATCTGAAGGTGATTTATGTGTCAGGTTTGTAAAAGAATCTTTTCTGTTTGAGAAATACTCTGGAATTTTCTGTTTTGAGACTGTGTGATATACTACAGAAAGAACATAGACTGTGAAGTCTGAAAACTTGATTTTGAATTTTTTAAATGTTTATATGGAAAATATAAGTTTTCAAATGGGAGAAGGAGTGACTGAAGGGGGGATACAGAGGGGGGGATATGGAGGGAGGAGGAAGGGAGATACAGAGGGGGGATATGGAGGGAGGAGGAGGGATCAATTAATACACAATTGTGACAAATCAATAAAATGAATTAAAAAATTTTTTAAAAAGTAAAAAAAGAAAAGAAAATGGTTGAAAAAAATGTGGTATTTATACACAATGGAATACTACTCATCAATTAAGAATGACAAATTAGACGACTTCTTGACAACATGGATGTACTTAGAAGAAATCATACTAGCAGAAACAAGTCAAAAAGAGAAAGAAGTCAAATGGTCTCACTAATATATGGGACATATTGAAGAAAAAAATAAATAAATAAAAGCCATGAGGAAAAGACAAAACAGGCTGAGCACCAAACTGAAGCACACAACAATGGACAGAAGGGAAAGGGGGAGGGTGGAGGGGGGGGGCAAATCCCTGGGACTGCAAAGATGTGAAATTTACATATAAATAAAAAAATAATTTAAAAAAATGTAAGTTTTCAGTAAATTCAGAAAACTGATCCAGTTGACAAGTTTTAGATCAAAAGGTTACTAAAAGAAGCAATAGGCTTCTAGAATTAGATAAATTCTAGTAGGTTAAGTTTCATCCTCAGAAGTAGTAGTAGCTGTGGAGTTGATAAATATGAAAAAGGGACTTGAAGGAGGGGAAATGTTTGAAATTAGGTAAGAAAACATTCTTTCCTCTTTTTGCCTTGAAATGGAGGGTTTATGTTACCTCTGGAAACTACAACTGAATACTCTGTCACTCTGGTTAGGGTAGTCCATTATTCTGACTTGTGCATGAGGTAAAATTCTTGATTATATTGGAATCTTTGCTGTATTGTTATTGTTCCCAAGTCTCAATTTGACTCAATCCTATTTTCTAACCTAAAGATGTTTTAAATTCTCGAAGAAATTTAAATAAGCTCTAATAATTCTAAGGTAGGTTTCATTCATGAGTCAGGAAGGTGTAGTCATACTTATTATTCTGTTGTGTCTAACTAAATTCATTATCCAGCAAAATTTTCATTACAGATTTGAATTGGGTATAATGAGCACTTAGACAAATCTTGTACTTTCCTTGGTTATTTAGAAGTCTCCTAAAAACTAACAGGCACATATCTAAGAACTAGAATAAACAAATATGACCAACATACAGGATTGGTGCTATGAGATATCACCAATGAAATAAATCTGTGAAATAAATTGCTTATCTCCTTAGACTTTTCACCAGAATATTATGTTTTATACCTTTACTATTTTCTGTCACGTTGTGTTTGAGAGCATTAAATTAAATAAGGGTTCTAAAAATAGAAGAAAATTTTTTTTCCTGAGCTTAGTTCTTTCCATTTGTCACTCCATCTTTATTTTATTTATTTTTTTTTTTTGAGAGTAGGTCTCGCTATTTTTGCCCATGGAACCGCAGGCTCTCATTGCCCAGGGTACCACAGATTCAAGCAATCCCCAGCCTCAGCTTCCCATGTAGCTGGGATTACAGGCGTGTACCACCACACCCAACTGTGTTTTTTTGGAACTAGGTCTCGCTACGGGCCCCAGGCAGAACTCGAACCACGATCCCTGGCCCCGGCCACTTCATAGGCTGAAGCTTACAGGCATGAGCCACTGTGCCCAGCCTGTCACTCCATCTTTAGCACATACTTGATTGATATGAAGAACAGAGTTGTACTGTGGATGCAGTAAAACAGCTCATATGTTAAAATTACAGCACTCAGTTTTGTATAAGCATTGTATAAACTGTTGGGATTTATTAGGTTTTAGGCTTCGTTATACTTACTTTGCTGTTTTGTTTTTTTTTTCTTTTCTTACATAGACCAGTTATGCCTGTAACATTAAATATGAACATGGCCATGCCTTCTTGGTAAGTAAGAATTTGCTTATTCAATAAGGACTTTTATTTATATATTGTTTTTAGTTAGAAGTTATATATATATTATATATATAACTTATATATAATATATATATAAGTATATATATATATAATATATATTGTATATATATTATATATATATTATATATATAAGTATATTATATATAATATATATAATATATATATAAGTTATATATATTAAATATATAAATATATTTATACATTGTTTTTAGTTAGAAGTTCTTTTATAAATGGTAGTGTTTATATATAGCAATGATTTTGTTCTATGGTTATATAATTAACTTTAACTTTTTTTTAAGTTACTTGTTTTATAGTTTAGATTGAGGGCTAAGTTTGAAGAGCTGAATAAATGGATGGAGAACAGGAGTGTATTTCTACAGCAATACCATAGAAAATATTTTCTACTGGTGGATATGTCTTTGTTGATTTGGGTAATCACATAATTGCAGTCAAATGCTCTACCACTGAGCTATGCCCCCAGGTAATCACATAATTGAATAACCCCGTGTGACATACATTCTGACATGTCATCACCCTTCCAACCTCTTGCTTTTCTGAGGTGCTGCCAAATTTTTTGGGAAGGCATTATTTTGCGCTCAAGTATTCTTGCATTCCCAGTATACTTTGTGGCCAGGAAATAGTTTCTCTGAGCCACTTCCAGGATTTCTTTTCTTCCATATACGGTGGCAGAAGGTAGAAAGGAAATAAAAATATGAATCAAGGTCAAAGTCATTTTTGAAAGCGCCTGATGGCAGGTGTTTCAGAGAGCAGCTGGAAGAAATCATAATCGTAGCTGGATGAAGTAGCTGAGAAGAACAAAGAACCAACTCTATTTCCGGACCACAAAAGATCCCATTTAAATGACCAGTTCATGATTTGACCTGGCTTTTTACTTCCTCAATTTATCTTTTTTCCAGTGATATTTTTCTTCTCTTATTTTCAGTTTTCCAGTCATTCCTTGGACCTTGTACCTGGAAATGTTTTATTTCTGAATTTGCTTCCCTGTTTTTATACTCTTTGTTCTTAGGATTACAGTCTATTATCTTGTACTCTTTACTCATTTCTACCCACCCTTGCATTTTTTTTTTAAATTCAACTTCTTTTCTTATTTTTCTTTTTTCTTTGGCAACTTTTATGAGGTCCTACCCACCTTGACTTATGGTTCTTTCATCTTTCTGCTCTGGCAAAATTCTCACCTACATCAAAAAATTTCTACCCAATGATATTGAAGGTGATAATCAGGTTACATGATTGAGAAGTAAAAGGGACCAAAGGAAGATTTCCCTTGGTCTCTACAATGCATGGTGAATTGAGTATCTACAATGCATAGCTGTGCAGAATTTTGATTGAGATCAGTATAAATACCTATTTTCAAGAGTGACATGATAAAGTAGCACTAATCTGTTGGTTTGATTTATGCAATAAATGGGGGAAAAGTTGGAATTTATTACAGACTTTTACTGGTTGAGATGACTGCTTGGCTTTAAGACTATTTCTTAAATAGTCTTACCCAGAAATTGTGTAGTATTGTGACTCTCACATTAGAATCTCTTTCCTATTGGGATGAAAACGCATTGAAATTAATTCCCTGTAGATATTTTGAGTTTCATGTTCTAGAGAGTAACTTTGATTAGCCCTTTATATCCAAAATACATGAATTTAGTAAAATATATTTGCCAGGGGAAGATTATTTTTGGAATGAAACTATTTTTTAATCTTGTTTTCTAGGTTTGATATTCTTGGACTTTCACCAGATTCACAGGAGGACGAACCTGGAATTAAACAGGCAGCGGAAAATTGTAAGTATATAGAGAAGTTTTATAAAGACAAAGGCATCTTAAATATTTTTAGTGAACTCGATAGTTTTATTGATATTGATCAAGTATTACCTGAGCTAGGAGAGTCATGCTGTTTTCTTCCTTTCTGGTTGTTCGCTGATTTGTTTGCCATGACAGACACGTGAACTTGATGAAGGTCAAAGGAGAAAAGATGGGTGGGGAAGAGTGGCATTTATCAAACCTGAACTCTGTCAGATACATAATTTTGCTTTGATTTATATAGTAAATGAAGAAAATAGAATTTTAAAAATTGATGCCAGTTATCTGAGTTAAAATAAGAGTTATAATAAAGATAATATAATGATTTATTATAAAAATAATTAATACTAATGATTAATTTTAATGTGACAATAGAAGCCACTGACTACAGCAATAATGTAGATAAATTCATACAGTTCATTTCATTTAACATCTTTGTTAAATAAGCATTATTTCTTATAACTATACTTACTGAATCTCCAAAGTCTTATTTTCTATTTAGTTTTCCTCTTTCCCTTATGAACATGATGATTCTCAATATTATATTTGGGTGAAAGCATAAAAAAATACTAACTTGTCAGGAGAAATATTGCTTTAGAAAATGCATAGAAACATTTTTTTAAAAACATATACTGGAGTATTTACAAACAGGCAAATGTGATGATAGGATTATGTTTAAAATCGGATTGTGTCTGGGTGGTGACACAGCTTGTATTGATGAAACATGCCTGGCTGTGAATTTATCACCGCAGGAGAGATGTGTGCACAGGGAGTCAGTGCACACTCTACTTTTTATATTTGTTTGAAACTTCCCAAAAGTAATGTAAAATCCAGTAGGATCCTTTAAAAAGTCTTTTTTAAGCACTTTCTAACAGGGAGGAGGCATTCAAAATACACTGGATGTTTGTGAGAATGTCAAACCAAGAACACTGATTTTTAGGCTCATCAAAAAGTAGGTCAAAGCTAAAATCCTAGAGCTAGGATTTTGGCAAAAATAATATATGATAAAAATACACACTGGGCTATGAGCGTGAGATTTTAGATGTGTGAAAAATAGGGGTTGAACCTTGTGGAGGATTAGATAGTTTGTTGAGTTCGAGTGAAAATTTCTGTCTTAATGAGAGAGTTAACTTCTGAAATACTTGTCCTTCCTTTTCTCTCCAAGGTGATGACTGGAGAATATTAGACTCAGCGCTAGGAAAGAAAGCATTCTATTTGAGGACTGACAGAATGTGTTGTTGAATAAAGAGAGTGCTCATGTTAAGTCCAAGAAACACAGTGGTATCCTTGCTTTTATGCTACAGGTGTTTGCAATTTTAGCTCACTGTTTCATAGTTGATCTCTGCCTTTGTCGTTTATTAACTTTACCTTAGCAGGTAATATAAACACTGGGAGTAAAACTTTATGGAAATGAGAAAAAATATAACCAAAACTACCTGTTGAACTGCAGTTAACATTTACCAGACCCCTACTACCTCCTTACACTGGACTATTTCTGCCATTTCTGCATCATCTAACTCCACAGTCTCCCCTCAATGAATCCCTTACTTCTCAAAAATTATCTTTTTAAAACTTCCTTTATTGTTCTTTAGCCCATTTTCTTGTACACTAGTCAAGGTACCCTTCGCTTTTGATTTCATTCTAAGAATTAAGCTTAATGTAAAAATAATTCATTTATTTTGCAATCTGATTAAGAAATGGAAGAGGATCTGAATAGACAGTTTTCTAAAAAAAGGCATGAGATAGTCAGCAGGTATATATGAAAATTTACTCAAAATCACCATTTATCAGGAAAAGCAAAATAAAACCACAGTTAGATAACCATCATATGCCCTAGATGTCTGTTTAGAGTGTGCTTAGAATGACTATAAAAGATGGTCTTTTGACAAAAAACCAGGGATAACAAGTGCTGGCAAGGATGTGGAGAAGAGGGAGTCCTTATATCCTGTTAGTAGGAATATAAATTGATACAGCCACTGTGAAAACTAGTATGGAGATTCCTCAAAAAATTAAAAATAGAATTTCCATATGATCTAGCATTTCATCTTGGCTATTTATCCAAAGAAAACAAGACTAATTCAAAAAGATATGTGTGACCCTATGTTCATTGAAGTATTATTTGCAGTAGTAGCAAAGATATGGAAGTTACCCTTTTTGAAGTGGATAAGGAAAATATGGCACGCACATGAATATTATTCAGTCATTATAAGAAGCAGATCTTGCCATTTGCAAAAATATGGATGGATTTTTGAGATAGAGAAAAATGAATACTATGTTAATTTATTTATACATGAACTCTAAATACAAAAAACTGAGCTCATGGATACAGAGAACAGATTGGTTATCTGGGGGTGTGGGTGTTAAGAAAGTTAAAAAGTACAGTTTATAAAGCCAATCAGTCCTCAGGATGTCATGTACAGGTGGAATGGTGTTTAGTAGTACTCTACCACAGCCTTAAAAGTTGGTAGTCAATTTTAAAAGTCTTCATCACAAGAAAAACATTTGTCAACAGTAGTGCTGGTTTGTTGGTTTTGTTTTTTAAATGAGACTAGGTCTCACGGGGCACGGTGGCTCGTGCCTGTAAGTTTCAGCCTATGAAGTGGCTGGGGCTAGGGATCGCGGTTCGAGTCCCGCCTGGGGCCCGTAGTGAGACCTAGTTCCAAAAAACTAGCTGGGCATGGTGGCGCATGTCTGTGGTACCCCGGGTAACGAGAGCTTGCGGTTCCACGGGCAAAAATAGTGACACCTAGTCTCTGAATGAATGAATGAATGAATGAATGAATGAATGAATGAATGAATGAATGAATGAATGAATGAATGAATGACTAGGTCTCGCTACGTTGCCCATGGTTATCTCCAACCTGCAGACTCAAGTGATCCTCAGCCTCCCAGGTAACTGGGATTATAGGCACACACCACCATTTTTAACGAAATAGTTTTAATTTTCAGTATTTTAGTGTGAAAAACATCCTATTACTATTTTTGCTTTTTTGCGTTGCTTATTTTATTGAGTTGCTTATTAACATCCTATTATTATTTTTGCATATTTTTGAGTTGCTTATTTGTGTAATACTTATTTACAGTATTTTTTTGAGACTAGGTCTTGCTGTGTTGCCCGGGATAGTCTTGAACCAGCAGACTCAAGTGATCCTTTGCCTCAGCCTTCCAGGTAGCTGGGATTACAGGCACACGCTGCCATACCTGGCTTACAGTGTATTTCTAGAAGCAGAATTTTCTGGTCAAGCAAGTTTATGTATTTAAAGCAAGATCTATTTTGTATACTTTCCAAACAGATAACATTTGTTTCCAATATGAGTATATGAGACTTCCTATAGCTTAAAGGTCAATAATCAAAAATATTTGTTAAGTGTTGATTAGAAAAACACCTCAGAAATAAGAAATTTTGTATTGAGACACTTGATAATTTGCAGTATCCTAATTATTTTTATATTTTGATAAAAAGGAAATATAGTTGGACGTTATCATTGTTTTAATTCATTGTTGTTTGTGTTTTAGATGTATAGAATCTCCCCCTTCAGGTGGTGTTGTCAACTCTGCACCACCACCAAGACATACCATAGTCTACTTTGGTCCATTGTGCTCCCTACACAGTGTGTTCTTATACCCCCCCCTTCTGTTCCTGGTAACCTCAGTTCTCTGGTCAGTTTTGTAAGGTTTGCTGTTAGATAAAACAAAAGGCTTTATCTGACTATTTGGTTTCCCTACCTTCCACATATAACTGACACCATCCACTATGTGTCTTTTTCCTTTTGACATACTTTGCTTACATAATTCCTTCTTTTGACAAGTAGCAAGAGTTTATATTTTTGATTGCTGAGTAGTATTCCAGTGTGTGTATATACCAAGTCTTCCTGATCATCTCATCTATATTTGGTCACTTAGGATGTTTCCATAGTTTGACTGTTGTAATTAGTGCAATAGTGAACATGGGAGTGCACATTTCCCTTCTAATTAGTGTTTTTTTATTCTTCGAATAGGTATCTTGTAGTGGGATTCTGGGTCATATCGCCAACCCATTTTTAATCTTTTGAGTAACCTCCTTTTTCATAGAGGCTGAACCAGTCTGCATTGCCCCAACAATGTAAGAGGTTCCTTTTTCTTTTCATCCTCATCAGCACTTGTTGTTTTGGATCTTGTTAACATGGGCCTTTCTCATAAGTGTGAGGTGGCATCTCATTTTAGTTTTGATTTGCATTTCCCTGACAATATGTGGTTATGAATAGTTTTTCATATGTCTTGGCATGTGTCTGTCTTCTTTGGAGAAGTATCTGTTTATTAGCTCTTTAGCATTTTTTGATTAAGTTGTTTTCTTTTTGTTGAGTTGTATGAGTTCATTTTAGATCTTGGATTTACAAAGATCAGTCCCTTGTCAGATGTGTGGTGTGCAAATGCTTTCTTCCATTTAGTAGTGTATCGTTCTGTTTTGTTGACGGTTTGTTTTGTAGAAACTTCTTCTGTGTTGTCCAATTGTGTATATTCATTTTTGTTTTCCTTACAATTGGGGGTGAATCCACAAAGACTTCTCTGAGGACTATTTCAATAGTGTTTTGCCCATGTTCTGTTCTATGTTTTTATGGTTTCAGGTCTTACATCCAAGTCTTTTATTCATTTGGTGTTGATTTGTGTGTATGGTGTGATGTAGTGTCTATGTTCATACTTTTTCCTTGCAGCTGTCCAGTTTTCCTAACACCATTTATTAAAGAGGATTTCCATGCCTTTTTGCGTATTCTTAGTTCCTTTGTTGTAGATTAACTTTTCATGTAGGTATGGGTTTACTTCTGGGCTCTCAGTTCCATTCCATTAATCTGTGTCTTTTCTGTTCCAGTACCATTCTGAAAAACAAAATTTTGCCCATAAGCCAAAAATTAAAAAAGAAACTAATTTGTAGAAGATAGAGTTATACCAAAAAACATAGGCTTAGTTGAAATAAAAAATAGAATCTAAGAGTAATCAAGTAGTATGTTTAGTAATAGAATAAATTGTTTTTGTTTTTTGTTTTTTGGGCTTTTTTTTTGAGACTAAGTCTAGCTATGTTGCCTAGGGTAGTTCCAATCACAGGAACTCAAACAATCCCCAGCTTCAGCCTCCAAGGTAGCTGGAATTACAGGTGCCCACCACCACACCCGGCTGCTTTTTCGAGACCAGGTCTCACTAAGTTGCCTGGGTTAGTCTCAAACCCATGAACTCAAGCAGCCCCGCACCTTTTGCCTCCCAAGCTTGGATTACAGGCATGCACCACCACGCTTGGTGAGAATAAATTGCTTAAATGTTGTAATATAAAAGAATATTTATGAAAGAACCATTGTTTCCAAATTATATAACCAGAAATAATTTAACAGTTCTTTAAAATTACTTACATATATATATATACACATATACATATACATATACACATATACATATACATATATATATATATATATATATATAAAATTTCACATCTTTGTATTCTCTGGGGTTCACCCACTACCTCCCCTCCCTGACCACTCCCACTCATCCCCCATTCCCCTACTTTAACAGTTTAAGCAGCACCTGCAAAATCTGCGTTTTATAAAGAAAGTGCATTCTAACTTTGTATTTTAATGGAGCACTTCAAGTTTTTCACTAATTCCGCCTTACAATATATTTACTTTTGTTATTTTTCCTATTTAAATTGTATTAATTGGCAAAACTTTGAAAGTATTATTAATTTACCTTTCATATTTTTAGTGAAAGCTTTGATAGATCAAGAAGTGAAGAATGGCATTCCTTCCGACAGGATTATTTTAGGAGGTTTTTCTCAGGTAAGATAACAGTTTGTGTTATATGTCATTAGCATCAGTAGATTTATCAGGAAATCTGTGGTTGGTTTCAATCCTTTATGGAGAAGTTCATGTTTAGGATGTTGAATCTTGATTGATATTCTACTTACCCTCGAAGCTGAGTTTAGTTTGAATGAATGAGAAACAATAACAGAGCACTTTGTACTCTTTCACTTTTCTATTTTTCTTCCTGTAGTAATAGATTACACTTTATAGGTTAGATTTTGCTTTGTTAAGTAAATTGACTGGAACCTGGATTTTTTTTTTAATAGCTATATATATATACACACACACATAAACATACAAAATGTTTCTAAGTTCTATGTATTTTCTTAAATAAAACTCAATTTAAACACAGGCATAGTCTTGGGAGGGGGAAAAATAAATACAGGCACAATCCTCTGTCCTAAGAGGGCACTTTTAATAGGAGAATTGATTTAGAAGACAAGAGAATGGTTACTCTTTTTATCGTGAAAAATGGGCTTTAGATATAAATGTAAGACATTTAATTTTGGCATCTCTCTTCCTTTTTGTACTTTCCTACCTTCTGTACTTTGAATATAAGATATGATTAACCTCCTGTTGGCCTTAAATCTTTATTTCAGTTTACAACCTGTTTGCAGGCCGGGCACGGTGGCTCATGCTTGTAAGCTTCAGCCTATGAAGGGGCCAGGGCTAGGGATCGCGGTTCGAGTCCTGCCTGGGGCCTGTAGTAAGACCTAGTTCCAAAAAATAGCTGGGTGTGGTGGCGCGCACCTATAATCCCAGCTACCTGGGAAGCTGAGGCTGGGGATGGCTTGAGTTTGTGGTACCCTGGGCAACGAGAGCCTGCGGTTCCACAGGCAAAAATAGCCAGACCTAGTCTAAAAAAAAAAAAAAAAAATACAACCTGTTTGCCTTATCACCCATATCCAAATCTTCCAAACTTACCTTAATAATGGCAATGATAGAATTGTGGGGATATTTAGAAGTTAGAATTCAATAGAATGATAGCTGTCAATACATACAGTACAGTAAAATGTGAATTGATTGGTATTTGTTGAAATTCCAGATTATATAACATTGTAATATACATTGTGATATAAACATAGATATAAAAATGATTGTTTCATGCAAAGTAGGAAGTATACATAGCAGTTTGTATTTGATATTTATTGGTTACAATTTATAGAAACTAACTCTTGTTACCTTTAGCAAAAAAGAATAAATTATACATCTGCGGGATTTCATCAAGCAAACAAATGAAAATGAAACAAATGAAAATGAACCTTTCAAACTAAGCAGAACTTGGAAAGCTATAAGAACTTCTGTAGTTTTCATCTCTTTTTTTCTACTCATCTCCTTCATTTGTATCTTCATCCACAGTTGATTATGTCAGCTTTTGCAGCCTAAGCTTTTTCACTTCTGAATTTACATGTTGTATTTCCTAGCCACCCAACGAAACTAACTAACTAAAATGGATATTAAATAAGATATTTCTTAAGTTGCTATTAGCAGAGGATATGTTCCATTGATTTTTCCTACTTATCTTTCCAGGGAGGAGCTTTATCTTTATACACGGCTCTGACTACACAGCAAAAACTGGCCGGGGTCACCGCCCTCAGTAGCTGGCTTCCACTGCGGTCTTCATTTACCCAGGTACCCTTATTAATACATGGAACATTAACGTTGGGGAAAGGTTGTCTTATTTATTTTTAAAATTAATAAACCTAAAGTTTCAAGGGAAATTTTGGGTCCATAGCAAAATTACATAGAAAGTCCCCGTAATATACTTACCCCCATACTCATGCAGCCTCCCACACTATTGACATCCTGCATTAGTGGTACAGCTGTTGCAATTTATAACCCACAGGTTCATCACTATCATGAGAAACCCATAGTTTACATCAGTCATCCTTTTTAAAGAATTCTCTTAGACGTTTGTAATATTATTAGACTTATCTGTATACTATATTATCTTCACATTTTACATTTGAAGGGCCTTAGGATTTTCATGTATGTATGTATGTATGTATGTATGTATGTATTTTTACACATAGAAAAATTTTTGAATGTTTAATATGCTGTTTGATAGCAAAAATTTTGCCATAGAATATAATTTTATATATGCTTTATAATAGGTACTTGAATAACATTGTTTTGTTATTTTTTTACAGCATTGACTAAAAGTAATAAGCTCCTACCCAACATTACTGTGTAGTTTTTGCACATTTCCCCTTGTCTCTGTGTTTTCTTCAGGTACTCCCAAGGATGTACACATGAGGTTCCTTGGCATTTCTGGGTTGTCATAGATGGAGTGAGAGTGGGTGTGTGTGCTAGTGCCCTTGTATTGGGAAGGTGTCCTGTCCAGGGTTGGTTTCCATCTTGTATTCTGAACTACCGAGATAGATTCCAACAACCTATGACCCTGAACCTGGAGTGAGGGAACTGACAGATAAATGAAGCCACATTTTTGTTTAATACAACAAGTGTATTGAGTATTTATTTAGAAATGTGGTGATTTTTTTTTTTTTACCACATTATTATGGTATAGGAACTTTATGCATCAATTAGCTTGTGATCAGTTGGTTTCATTGTATGCCTTTTCATGTAAAGTCACAGTTACCAAAATCCTTTGGACAACATTAAATGAAGACTTACTGTATATAGTACACGTAGGAGATTTTATATTCAAATTCATGTAAATGTAAGTATGTATTTCCCCCCCTATCTCTAGTAACTCTTTGGTATCTTTAAAATCAGTTAAATAAAGCTGAGAGGAACATGATTCAACTAAAGTGTATCTCTAATGTCAAGATAATGAAAATGTCTAGTAAATATACAATCTGGCTCAAGGAACTTATTAATTGGGAACGTATTCAGAATTAGACAAGATAATCACGTTATCGAGGTTTAGATAAAGTTATATGGGGAGTATAGGAGTACAGGGAACTTAATTTCTGTGGCCAAATGTTACTTACAATAATATATATGCATATCTTTCTACAGTTTAAAATGCCTGGTATAATGTTTTATACACTTGAATAAATAATACTTGTTTGTTTTCTTGCAGAGTCCTATCAGTGGTATTAATAGAGATATTCCTATTCTCCAGTGCCATGGAGATTGTGACCCATTAGTTCCCCTAATGTTTGGTGCACTTACTGTCGAAAAGCTAAAAACACTCGTAGATCCTGCCAATGTAACCTTCAAAACCTATGAAGGCCTAATGCATAGTTCATGTCACCAGGTAAATGTTTGGAAGCAGTTATTAAAGAAATATACGTGTATCTTATTCCATGTGGCATTTTTAAGATAAGTAGCATTAATTGGGGATTTTGTTTAAAGGAGTTAATTAATGAAGTCCTATTTCAGGATTTTAGAAAGTGTTGAAAAATAGACTTTTATGCTGTAGTTCTTCTGCGTGACTCAGAATCACATTTCTCTAAATTGCTTTATGAGTCTATGAAGCTATAATTCTTGAAATGCTTGAGATAATAAAGGAAATGTGGCAGAGAGGGGAAAAAACTGAATCAGCTGCAGAGTCTTCTATGAAATTTACTTCTGTAATAAATAATTTGGTATGTTCATTTTCACATCTTTTTGGACCTGTCTTACTACTGTGCTCTCCTAAAATGGATGGATGGTTGTATATAAATCCTTATGAAAGACACAAAACATTTTGTGAATGAATTTAGCATTTCATTCTAATAAGGGAATATTAAAAAGCTAGACTTTTCCATTTATACTTTACAGTAATTTTATTTTGACTAAGACTTCTCCCTACGGATATTGTGACTTGTAAGCCTCCCCCACCACACCAGTGTGTGGTTTGTTGTTGTTGTTATTCAAATATAGTAAAATGCAGATGATTTCTATGTGTATAATAGATGGGAGTTATCATTTGAATGTACCATAATAATTATAGAAAAAATCTGAAATTGTGGAACCTTTCTTCTTTATAGTGGTGAAAAATGTCATCTTAATTCATAACATGAATTAGACTAGTGATATTTTAGTTGGGATTTCATTTATGATTTGTGTAACTGCTCATTAAAAACCACTTTATTTCAAACAGGAAATGATGGATATCAAACAATTCATTGATAAACTTCTACCTCCAGTTGATTGACTTCACTAAGAGGCCTCGTATAGAAGTACACCAGCATCATTGTAGTAGAATATAAACCCTTTCCTATGTCCAATCTTGAAACTTCTAATGTTTGCAGTGTTAAAAAGTTTTGCAAATGCACACCAATGACACAGACTAAATGATTTCTCCTCATGGGAAATTTATGATCCTTCTGTACATGCATTTGTCTATGATCCAGAATATGCTAACATTAAAATAGATGAATTAGCTAGTTTCTTTCTCCCAAATGTAATTCAGCAAAATAATAAAATACTGTAACCAGATTTTTATTATATGAATATTATTGGTATGCCTAGTGGAAACTTGCTCAGGTGTAATTGAGCAGTTATGATATTAGCAATTTATGCGTGCTGTGACTTAGTCTGTGGACTTATTCCAAAATTACTTAGTCACCACACAGGCAGTATTTTTATATATGTATTCAAATATACTTATTGATTGTTATACATAAGGATGAGGTGGTATTACATTATTCCTAGTAATAGGGATAATACTTCTAAGTCAATAAAGAGTAATATTTTCTCTTCAGATAATAGCCCTTTTATTTTGGGGACCAGACTTTTCTTTCCCCACTTAATAGCATTTCTATTTAATTTTTCCCTCTCTCTACAAAATAAATGTATCTTTCATTACCCTTCATAACAGACCAAATATTGCCTCCTTACCATAGACATTTGCTGTCAATATGTGCTGTAATTTGTTATTTTGAATAGTAGATATGGTGTTAAAAATGTATTTATACTTATATAAAGAAACCATCACTTCAAACTTCCGACACTTATTTCTTACACTATATTAGGTTCAGAGTTAGACCTGTTTAGTTATTAGAATCTTCATTCTAGGTAATGAGTAAGTTTGTTTTTAATTTTCTGTAATCAAATGAACATTTAATTAGGCCATAATCTAGTATGCTCTGGGATATTTAAGATTTATCTTAAAAACTGTAATTTCTGATATGATTCTCCTTATAGAGTTTTATGTTACTTTATAAAGTACATATATATATGTATGTTTGAAAACAACTACTCTAGGAAATGAACAATCCATCAGAAAAATTTGCTTTACTTTTATGTGACAATGGATTTATTTGAAATTTTCACTTTAGTTGAGATTTTTTTAAACTAGTTTTTATGAAAACATAGAAATGGAAATTATTTGATTTTAAATAGTCAGAGCTTTCAAATTACTGGTAAAAATTATTTGAAAATAAATACATGGATAATATAGTGAGAACACAATAGTTGATGGTGTTACTAGTTTAATGTGTACCAAAAATGTACACTTAGTATTCTTAAAATTTTGTTTTGTTTTGTTTTGTTTTTGCTGTATTCCAACTGACTGAAAAAATATTAGGAATGCATTTTTATAAATGGGTGCTAATTGATAATGGAAATAATTTAGTAATGGACTATATAGAATGTTGACAGTGAAGCCATATGTTTATCTCTGGATTTAAAAATTTTGAACAATCATTTATGAAGTTATTTTGCTTTACCTTGAAGAATAGAAACTATTTTAGTTACACAAATTATAAGACCTAATTTATGGCCAGAAATTCCGTTGAAATGTATGCTATAATGTGGGATATATAAATCTTTTTTCATGGTTTCTATCAATGTGAAATAAAATTTAATTCTGACTTTTCTGTGACTGCCTTTTTGTATGTTATCTTTACTGTTTGAATAAAGAACTGAATGTCTTTAATGCAAATGAGATAAATGACATGTAATCACTAGAGTATATATTTGCAGAGAGTTTTAATGATAGTGTAAGGTTTCCTTGTTTGTTACTCAATTTTAATAAGATGGAAAAAATTATAATTTGGTTTTCTGTGTTCCTGACATATATTAAGTTTTACTTGGTGTTTTCCCTTGTCTCTTCCTTTTTTGCTGTATTCATTAGGTCTATTAGTATCATAAATCAATTATCCAAATAGTTTTTCTCCTAATACACTCTTGACTTCTAGCTTCTCCCAATAAAGAAATCCTTTCTGTACTGTCTCCTAAGTAGTCTTTCAGTTTCTGCTTTTGCATACCTAAAGTCAACAGCTAATCTTTTTTATGAGGCTGCTTACTTTTTTTTAATAACTGTAATAGTTCTGTACCAAAAATGTTCCGCTTTTTTTTGAATCTTCAAGTCAACACTTTATTTCATGTGATAATCTTTTCATCATGCTGTTTATATTTTTAACATGAACAATATTTGAAATTATTTTAACAATATATGAACAATATTTTAAAACGTTGTGAACATACTTCAACATAATAAAGGTCATACACTACAAACCCACAGTCAGTTCATAACAGTGGTAATAAAAGATTCCTTTAAGATGAAGGTTAAGGCAAGGATGTTGACTCTCACACTAATTTAACTAAAAGTACTAATTTTAATGTTAATTGAGGTCTTAGCCAGTGCAATTAGAGAACAAAAAGAGTCCAGGTTAGAAAACAAATGAAATCAGTATTTGCAAATCATATTAAAATCCCATGCCACCAAAAACTAATAGAAACAGATATCCTGTAAGAATGGTCTGTGGATGGAGCTAGAAGGAATCATGCTAGCAGAAGTAAGCCAGAAAGAAAAAGAGAAACACGGGATGTCCTCACTAATATGAGGGAAAAACGAATGGTACAAATTAAAAAACTCAGAAATAAGTGCTAACAGGTGGAGAGAGAGGAACAGCCTTACATTATAGACTGGTCCATCCTCCATGGAAAGCAGTGTGGAGACCATAAAGGGACTGAAGATGGATCTGTCATAGGACATGGCAATTCCACTACTAGATATCTAACAACCAAGTAATTTGAAAGTAAATCTGTACTTATAGTTTACTACAGCACAAAACCAAGATGGAAACATACTAAGTACTCCAAAACAAGTAGATGAAGATGTGGAATATATACACTGGAATAGTACGCAGTGATTGAAAAATATAAACTCATGCCATTTGTGGTAACATGGATGGACTTGGAAGGGATTATGGTAAGTGAAATAAGTCAGAAGGAGAAAGATAAAATATCTGATGGGTTCATTTATACCTGGAAAATAGAAAAGCTAAATAAAGGGTCAAAGATAAACTGACCAAGGATCTGAGACATTTGAGAGGGGAGGGGGAATGAAGAAGTAGATAGTGGGAAATGGAGACTTTTCAATTAGATGTTTTTATTAAATAAAATACATAAATTTACTTTGACCATGAGTAATGTGATTAAGTGTATTCATACTGTCTTAAACCATCACTACCATCCATCTCCAGAACCCTATCAGTTTCCAAACCCCATACTCATCATTTTTCACTAATTAATGAGCTATGAAAATACTCAAATGGGTGTATTAAATTGTATCTTAGATACAACAGAATTGAAGAACCCTGAGGAATTTACAAGAAATTTCAACAAGCAAAAAGCTGCATAAGAAACCAGGAGTGGTGGTTCATGCCTGTGATCCCAGTTACCTGGGAGGCTGAGGCTGGAGATCACTTGAGTCCACGGGTTTGAGACAACCCTGGGAAACATAGGAAGACATTCTCTTAAAAAAAAAAAAAAAAAAAAAAAAAAAAAAAAAAAAAAAAAAAAAAAAAAAAGAAAAAAAAAAAAAAAAAAAAAAAAAAAAAAAAAAAAAAAAAAAAAAAAAAAA